>CABFWO010001108.1:11486-50926 GCA_902155825.1 Timema genevievae | reverse complement strand
TGACACGTCAATGGGTAAATAGCTTTCTTCAGCGGAATTGATAGTAGTGGATTTTTTTTTCCCCAATAATAATTAATGGATTGTGTATTTATTTAATTACAGATTTTTGAGATCCAGCACTGGGTTGGACGTGCCTCCGGAGAGCAGTGACCTAAGGGCCGAGGTGGTTGCGGTGCCGGCCCACCTTATTGAAGAGGTCGAGACTCTACCACCAGCCTTTCAGCCCTATCCACCACCTCACGTACTTGTCCCTTCAACGGTGCCCTCTAAGGAAGCCGCTTACCTGGAAGACCTTGATCTTAAGTTTGCCACTGTTTGTTTGTCGAAACTTTCCCTAACGACCATGCTTTAAACCGGATATATGAGGAATGCTTGACTTAGCGAATAACACTGTATTTAGTTGAAAGAAATGTTCCAAAGATTCAACTAAACATTACATTTGGTTGCTCTTTACTTAGTAATTTATTTGTCGGAAATTATGTTTATGACATATTAATTTAAAATAAATGTTCCAAAGATTTGGTGCAAAACTGAATTCTGTTACTCCTAGCATTTTTTTACTAAATTACTCGTAAAATTTCAAAAAATTAAAAAAATTGGTCCGACTATAATCTTACCCCGACAGGTAGTAAGATGCGGCCAGAAAAAAAACCATTTAATACTGCTCTCTCTAATGTGATGTAAGACAAATGAATGCTATAGTTGGGACAACATCCTCTAAACGTTCCATCTGCGAGCAATAAAACTATATCTGCTAGTCCAGAAATACACAAAGCATTACGCAAACAACTGTTACCATGCTAGATGGAATTTATTGGTAGTTTATAACCAAAATAATATTTGTATTGTAAATAACAAATATTTTTTTTTGTAATGATGAGCCACAACAAATAGGCCTAGTTAAAATATATACAAATCATACTATATAAAACATGATATGACATAACAAAGAACAATAAATGAATATGTAGGACATCATTACAAAGCAACAAATTAACACTGATTTCCAGAGCTACATCGACGACAACCAAGAGTTTACTATCAAGGAACTGATTGTTTTAGCAGAATGTAGCAAAGAACTTCACCCTTGGGTGTTCAATCCCTATGACATTTACGAGGAACTTTACTCTGTGGCTATAAAATAACAAGTCAACTATATCGTCAACACACTTCACGGCATTCCCTGGGATGGTGGTGATGTGGATTACAACCTTCTTTAATCCATAATCTCCCGTGCTACACTGCGTGCAGAAGCCGTCTACGTAAAGCGGATAGAAAATAAAAAGTTTCTAGCCAAATACACGCCTACTCTGGTCGTCGATCTGTACGACAAAGGATAAGAGTTATTGAAAATGTTTAATTTGGGTCGCATCGCATGCATGGCACATAGTTCTGTATGAAATTTCTGTTCGGCCACCATCGTTTGAGGACTTCAAGCCTGGCTGATTGAAGATGGAAACCCACACCATAAGATATGTGCTGAAAACAAGTTTGTTCTCCGTTCTGTACGTTCGGATCTTTTCCCTGCTGATCAACTGCCGACAAGAACAGCGCTCTCTACAGCCGTTATCTTCAACAGTGACCCACACATCAAGTTTGGTGCACATTTGGTCACCATCTTTATCGACAAGAGTAGCGTGGGTGATTATTTTGAAAGCTATAGTTTTTTTCCCGTGTGTAAAGTCACATTTGGCCTTTATACGCAAAAAAAGTTTGCCCTTGGTTTCATGACACGGTACAACTTCAAGGCATAGCATCAGACATTTGCGGTCATTACTGTCTCATGTAACTTTTCTACCGCACCCAGAGCATTTCGATTATGACTTTCTTGAGCTTATTTTTAAACGCCAATCATACAGACAACGACGCCAAAGTGGTGAGATATTACAACGCATGTTTCAAGACGTCGGAGTCCTGCTGTCCCTCAAGAGGCTGCGTACAATCAGTATGAACCCTGTATTCCCCGGCCACTGGCGGTAGCTATCAAAGAGCGTCCCGATGCCGTACCAGCCATAGACCCGACAGACGTTAAAGCGATCACAAATCATGGAAAGACATTAAGTACCCAAAGACGTTTGTACCCGCAAAGCAAAGCCGGTGAAGCCGCTCCCCATGAATAGTATTTTCAACACGCTGTTTCCCCTGGATGAGGTCGACACCACATGAGTCATCGTCAGCCTGAGTGTCAATAACAACTTTACACCTTTTGTCTTGCTATAAAAATGGCGAGGTAATTGTGTGGTGTTTAACCGTACAAAGTGGCAAGGACTGGGCAACTACAATTCGTTCATATCAAAGTTTTTCAACAACACACAGCCTCCTCATTATATTAACTTGACTAATGATGAAATATCTTTGAGGTGAGCATATGGTGTCATCGGTGAGAAACATGACACCGGACTGAAACGGGTGGCCTATCTCGCACCTATCTGGAAGCGTCTCTGCGAAGTCTGGGACATCATTGATATCGCCGTCGACCAAAGGGATATGTGGTCGAAACCAGTCGCCAGATACCATGGATGTCATCGACCTCAAACAGCCTACGATGGAAACACACATCAGAAACCTTGATCTGATCAGTGCTATCTACTATACATTTCAAGTCATCGGTTTGGACTATACATGTTGGATTGTGAGCTAAAAAAACTAACACATCTAAGAGACACTGTAAAAAAAAGCATGAACGAATATATGCGTCATTCGTGTACAGATGTATGAAGAATATATATGTTTATCATAACGTGTTTTATTTACGCAAACCCCACTTCCTTTCTGTCCTTCACCCGTGGCTTGATCCTGTCTTGACATGTCTAGCATTAGGTATGAGTCATCACTCTTGCCCTATTCCCGTCTTAACCTGTTATGCCATCAATTTGGCGTCAGGCATGAGTCCCAAAATATATATGTTTGCGACATCACCCTTGCCCTATTCCTGTCCAGACTTGTCATGCCGCCAAACTGGCACCAGGTAGGCTATGAGTCATCACCCTAGGCCTAATTTTGTGTCAACATGTCGAGCCATCAATCTGGCACCATGTATGAGTCCAGAAATAAATTCTTGTCCTCAGGGTTGCGGCATTATGGGTAGGGGGACTGACCAACCGTCTCAGTCTGTGTGTACTTCCATCGAGAGAGGTTCCCAGGCACGCTCTCCAAGGGCCGAGACCCCCAATTGATGAAATGGAACATTGGTGGATTCAAAAGAAAAACACCAACTCCCAGGAATTCGAACCTATGGGCTACACTCCTCATAAAATCCACACCATCCTCCTCCCAGGGATTCGAACCAATAGGGTACGCTCCCCCATAAAAAATAAAAAACACAGCATAATCCTCCCTTGGATTCGAACCACTGGGACACCCATAAAAAATAAGAACAAAAACAATGGGGCACACGTAAAAAAGTAAAAAAAACAATGGGACACAATCACCAATTAAAAAGACACAGAAAAATCCTCTTACTGACTCGAAACAATGGGGCTCCCATAAAAATAAAAGTCCAATGGGACACACTCCCCAATGAAATATCAAATGGGCATGATTGAACACGATCAAAAGGGTCAATGACCTCTGGTGGGGAAATGTGTTTTGACCCGGCGGCGGCCGAACACATATTGTGCAGTTATGTGATAAAGGGGTCAAAGGTCAAGTTGATTTCAAACGCTAAACTCACTACTGGTTAGCCCCCAATATTTTATAAACAGACAAATTTGCACTTTTAATTTGATATATAATGAATATCCAATGCAACAAGAGTACCGCTTATTTATTGGTGGGGGACTACATTGCCCGCAGGGGGACTTATGCCCTTTCGTCCCCCCGTGATAGTTCTGCCCAAAGGCATCACTAGATCTTAATTATGGGAAAAAACCAATCCATTACAAATTTTTAAAAAAACTTGCCAAATGAATAACACAAATAATAATGGAACTAGCTATATAAGTCTTATTAAAGTTTAAGCTACCTTGGTAGTAAGTTATACAATGATACAAACGTGTATTTTCAATGTTCTGAATACATCCAATCACAGTTTATTTTACAGTTCTAAGAATGTCTCATTTGAGGACATTATTGGGTGACAAGTCCCACCCTGTTTTCCCCGTTAACGTCGCCCGTGGCTGTGTCGCTACCAGGGACGATGAAAATACCTTATCGAACATACTGCCACGTAAACGTGGAGAAATGGTGGTAAAAACCCCAGCAAAATATTATCAGGAAAACCATATTGAGTGCCCCCAGCCAGGGATATGAACCCCGACCTCCTGAAAACCGTGACCAAGAGACATGTGAGTCTTGGACTAGTCGATTATCGCCGCAGGGACCGAAATTATTAGTCTCTTGACAATTTTTTTTATCTTAAACATTTTTATATTAGATTAGTCACCGATATTACAGATTAAAAACTTCCTACGAGTTTTGGAGGTTTACTTTTAAAAATAGACTACTTTATGAATGAAGAAATACTGCCTTACCTGAAATGCCATTGGCAAATGTATTCATAAATCAAATGAAGCTATTTTGAAAGTAATCCCAGAAATTCATCCTGTTGAATAAACTAAAAAAGTGTTTCGTATTTCACTCACAGCCGACCAACCAAAACACACAATGACATAAAACTGTCGTAAACAGCTGTATCTTGAGTCATACCAACTCAAAATTCTAATATATCAAAATGTGACTTAAAAAGATGGAAAACAGTCGCGTAGATAATATGATTGAAACATATACGACAAATAAAATGGCATTTATACAACAATATACATTTAAATATGATTAGATAAAAGTTGTTAGCTAAATGAAAAAGATTTCTAAAAATACATCTGTTTGGTTATGAAAGTATAACGTTGGTTCCACTGTTCCTTTTAATAGCCCTTGAGCAGTGTCCTTTGTCGACAACTGGATTTGTTATGACTGGAAGGACGAAGGGGGATAGCCCGTCAGGGCTATACAAACTACTCTCCAAGGTGCAAGATTACAAACACAAAGGTTTTCATTGATCAATACTTCATCTTTGACCAGATTTTAGTTTTACTGGTTCAATTTATAACAAAGTTATCACGAATAGTAGTAAGTGGCCGTATTGTCATTGGAAGAAACTTATCTGGCAAGTCATACAGCTACTAGATCAAAGTGTAAGTGTTCAAACGTCAAGCTGCTTGCTCTGCACCTGACCCTGTTCACAGGATATGGAGTCAATTTTTATTGTTGATGGCTTTAAAATAAATATAATTATCATTTGACCATATTTGCTACTTCGCGCTTATGTTAATGTACTAATCCAACCTTAATTTGGAAATTTACAGTTAGTTACGTGGAGGGAGATCGGGTAACCATTAAGGAAAAGCTCACCTCAATTGACCCGATCGTAATTTTAGCCCCAATCTCCCCATCAGCTGGAATCTAGTCCAAAGCGAGAGTGATTAGTTAGTTAGACCATTAGTGTTCAACCTGGGGTGCGTGAAGACCTCTTAGAGGGTACGTAGAATGTAATCTAATATATACATAGCCTTTTACATAAATACGAGTATATGTATATAAATATAGCTATATATTATTTCATGATAAACAATGAATAATCAAGGAGGTGACCTGGTGGTCTAGGGGTAAGGTGTCAAACTTCTGTGCTGATGGTCCGGGGTTCAATCCTCGGTTCCAGCATGGATTTATCTGATTGCCAAACCCTTCCTTCACCTCTGACAAGACGTGTACTAATCACAACTTGTGAATGTGTGGAATGCCAGGCCTCCACCGTGGTTCGGATCCCACGTTAAACTGTAGGTCCTCCATTTAATCTCACAATCACTCTACCATTGCACATTAGCGTAAGTGCGTATAACCCGAACGGGTAGTAAGACGCGGTGCTAATAATAATAATAATAATAATAATAATAATAATAATAATAATAATAATAATAATAATAATCAAGGCGATATTCAGGGTTTAGCCACAGACCCGAACGTAGGTACATGCAATCTGGGAGTTCCAGTTTTATTCTATTTGTATAACTTGAATTTTTTTACCAACAACATTTAGGGTACAAAGTTGAAGAGAAAATACATCTGGGCGTATGCAAAAAAAAAAAAAAAAGTTTAATACCCCGGCGTTAGTCTATGCGACCACCAGTGTGGATAGAAAAAAATAAGTTTAAAATTCCTAAAATGATAACATCAGCCACCCTCCAGAAGACATTGTTCTTTATTCATAGCCCCGCATTTTTGTCGAATGTTATTATTGGAGAATTTGACATGATCTATTTCCACCTTAAATACTAACAACCCAAATTAAGCTCAGATATTATACCTATAATAATACAAATCTAGCCTTAGCACGAGAGAAGAGGAATCATATTTTTCTAATCAGAATCTTAATTTTTTTTATCAAATCTTGAATCCAAATTAGAATCCTCAAATTATTTTTTCTTAATTTTTAATTAATGTTAAAATAGTTAAAATGTAATTTTAAAAAAGTTGCTTAAGTTTGGGATGTAGAAAACGCGAGAAAAGGACGGTGTTTTTGCAATTTTATATCAACACTTTTTTTGTTGCTAAAATAAATAAAATATTGCTCCAGTTGAAACATAGAGTTTAGTTTCTTTCACATGGTGATATCAACAGTTGTTGATATCTGTCATGAACATAGTGGCATTAAATGACGAACTTTTTAAATGAAGATAAGAAGTTGTCGATAAATTCAGGACACCCTTGACAGATATTCAACAACTGTTGATATCACCATGGGAAGAAAATTAAATTTTATGTTTATATTGAAGCCATATTTTATTTATTTTGACCAAAAAATAGTTTTGCTATAAAAACTGCAAAAAACACTTATCTTTTCTCGCGTACCCTACATCCCCACCTTAAGTCTTGGTGACACTGATAAATGTTTATTTTTGGCAAGTCAATTACGTCATAAAAAGAAATATTTTCACTTTTTATTTAAATCTATTAATACAATTTGTTCCCTTTTTTGTGATTTTGTTAGTCTTCCAAATACATTAGTCAATACAGTTCCTTTTGCCAATGGCTTAAACATTATTGTTATTTGAAGTCAAGGTCTTCATAATTTGTATTTGAGATATTTGAGATTTCCACGAAGCTGGAATCTGTCGTATACCATAAGATTCTATGGATTCTAGGAATCAAGGATTCGATCATCGCATCTATAACTTGAATATTTACTAGTTAAATATCAGGTCGAATCTATATATGAATAGTAAATATCTTCGTATATGCCATCCAGAATCGAACTATACAATAATTAGTCGTTCCCTCTGACCACTCAACCACGAGGTTGGATTCACCTAGAGCTGTCTTGTAAATTACACAAATTTATCTAAAGACACAGAACATGTTAAAAAATATACACCAGTAATTGTCTAAAAAAAAAGTGGAAAATCACAAAAATGTAATGATATCATATCCAATACACCTTGTTGGGAATCAAACTCATGCCTATTGAATCAAAGTCGAATGGCACTGCGCTATCTCAACCAGTTCTTCACAGTTTTGATTCTAAGATAATTAATTTTGTTTATTAATCAAAAGACTCATTGTCATTGGTTTCTAAAAAAAAACCTAATGAATGTAGCACTAATTTTCTATGAATATATAACCATCAAAATTTTATTTTTCCATATTATTTTTCCTTCCTCTCTGGGTTGATAATTATTAGTCTTATTGTTGTGGTTCATCGAAACACGTGGTAAGTCTGTTTCAACAATTACTAATCCGTGCTGGTAGCAGAACTGTCCAAGTTTGTTTCGACTCGTGATGTATTTGGTCACCGGCAACGTGGAGGTCAAGTTTCAAATCCCGATTGTATGGACCGGAAGTAGTTTTCCTCGTGTAAGTATCTAATCCTTCCTCCACGCTGCACTTCTTCTCAAATAACCTTTCTTACCCCTATACTCTAGAGCAGGGGCTGGCAGCATGTTGATCTTGCATTAATTTTCAGTCGATCGCATAATTAAGAAAATTACATCGTTAATCCTTCTGCCAAACATAATAATTTAGAAAAGGTGAAAAAGCTTGAGTGCAGTTTATATAAATGTTTATAACTTTCTGGTGCTAGTATTTGATTTTAGGGATTTTAAATACCTATTCAGTGCGAATGGATGGAAAAGAAAATACAACAGACTTCACTTGGAGAACGGAACTAGAATGTTAAAAGATCCAACTTTATTCAGCCTTGGTTTCTTGATTCTAGAGTCTGGGGTCTAATCCACTAGTCCGGGCGTGTCAAACTTGTTTGAACTTGAATGCCACATTAAGAAATGAAATATTTTTACTAATTTTAAGTAGAAATAACTTCGACTGAGTATATTTTTTGACACAAAAATAAAACAAGAATATAAAACATTAGTATTCACATCTTATATTTCCACAGAGACTCACGCAGTTTCTATCAAGCGTGATTTTTTTTTAAAGGACACTTTGTTAAAGATTTTAAATTTGATTCAATTGAATTTTGGTTACTGGGAATAGTTTTTGATATTTGATTCTTGGTTTTTTGTTCATTCTTTATTTACTTACGGTATTTAGCGTGCACTTTCTGGACCGACTGATTATATCAGCACACAACCTATAAACCAGCTTAACCCTAGAACAGACACAACATCCAGCCCCCAGCCGTTAATTCATCACTGTGAAATGGTAAACCCACATTTCACCAATTATAATTTTTTTCGGCCATGCCTGGAATAGAACAGACACGCTATCGACTGAGCTAAGGTGTCGGAACCGAAAACATGTGGTGACTTCACGCTACACAAATTAAATATTCAAATAGCCAACGTCTCTAGCTGATATCGGCGAACACGTGGATTTAACGTGAGGCTCATCTTATAATAGTCTGGTTTTCTAGTGACTGAAGATTCAAACATCAGCAAAGTCTACTGAGGATAATTTTCCATGATAGATTTTTAATCTTCCTTTACGTAAATTTGGGTACATTTTTCTATATATCACCCTTTGTCATCCCTACCCCAGCGTATTTAATATGCATGTATCCCGGATAGCCTTATAAGGTGGCCTTACACTGTAATATTATTTTATAAATTAAAAAAAATATTATTAAAGAGTTGACACCAACGTCGTTAAATGGTTGCTATTACAACAACATTAAGTTTTCTTTAAAGTTTGTTTCAATAAATGCGATTATAAAAATGGACGCCAATCATGTCAAAAATGTTTATGAATGGACCATGAAACTTTAAAAATGTGGTCATCAAAGCTTCTTTATTAATTAAAAGTGATCCGCTTCGGTGGCTGCATGGTCTAACGCGCTATTCTCACAATAGATTAGACATCCAATGACGGGGAGATTGAGGTTTGAATCACGGTTGGGTGTACTGAGGGTGGTTTTTCCAAAATGGTTTTCTACTTTCCCTCCACGCAAATTCGGGTACACTTCCTCTAAATATAACCTTTATAATTCATATAACCATTACGGTAATTAGTACATAGGCGTATAACTCGGATTCTTTTACTTTCTCTCAACACTTTGGAGAGAAACTATTGTGGTCGTCAAACAAATATAACTCTAGATTTTGATAAATGTTGACGTTTCATGACCCCCTGAAGCAAAAAAAGTTGTTTTCGTTATGCCGTCTGTCTGTCTGTATCTTGGGCTAGAGCTCAATTTTTTTTTACCGATTGGGCTAAAACTTGGTACTTGGTACCCCTCTAGGGGTTCTTGGAATCAGATATCTAAACCTAAATTTAAGAGTAGTTTACTGAGAGGTAAAAAGAGAAAAATCGATATACTCGACTTTGATTAAATTTTATATATAGACCTTGTTTATCTTATAAACAAGATGGCAATTCACATTTTCTCATGAAAATGACTTTACATTTGGGGAACATTTTCAATTTTGATCATTTCTCCGCAACTATTTGAGACACGAAATAGCTTACCGTTGTAAAGTGGTAGTACTATTAAAGATACAAATATTTTATTTGAAATATATTTTTATAAAACAATTAGTTCTTGAGCTGTAAGCAAATATATATACTTTTTAATTCATGTCTTTGGAAAGGAATTTGATTCTTATGTTCTTTGGTTGACAAATATCTTTCTCTTTTCTCCATTTTTCTGTAACAGTGTTCCTAGTTCCTTATGTTATAGAGTAAGTAAGTGAGAGTGTATATTATATTTCATTTATGATCTTTGGTGTAATGTTTCTACTACAACCTATGGACCTATTATTTCGTTTCACAAATCTTACGCGTTTTTAGTAAATGTATATTTTAAGAATAAAGCGGGTGAAAGTCTGTGCGGTGCATCGTACCATTTATTTTAAGCTACAGTAATTTAAATACGATAGAGACCTCTTTTAACCATAATCTAAAATGTATTAGAAAGGTCTCATGATTGTCTAACAAATGGCAGCACTAACTCAATTTGCGTTTATACTGGTATTTCCTCCTTTTCCCCCTGTATCCTTCAAATAGCGTGTATAAAAGAAATATGTCAATGTAATACCAGCCTGAAAGATGCTTTGTCCCACGCCTGTCCAGCCCTGGTGCAAGGAAGGGAGCAGGGACTCAACAATGCACAGGAAGAGGGGAGTTGGAAGGTAAGGGGAGAGTCGCAACCCATGCACTCACCCCTCCGCCCCCTCACAACAGGCACGTGGTTAGAGAAGAGCCCTCCCCCCCTCTCACAACCATCAAACCCAAGGACGATTGAAACAAAGAGGTAGGATCTGCAATAGATTGGGCGAGGATGTTTTCCATGCACAAATAGAAACACAACAATGTTGTATTTTTGTCGGACTGAAGATGGATTAAAATATTGATAATTATTATTGTTATTAGCACCGCGTCTTACTACCCGTTCGGGCGGCTATACGCACTTACGCTAATGTGTAATGGTAGGATGATTGTGAGATGAAATGGAAGACCTACAGTTTAACGTGGAATCCGAACCACGGTGGAGGCCTGGCATTCCTCACATTCACAAGCTGTGATTAATACACGTCTTGTCAGAGGTGAAGGAAGGATTTGGCAATCAGATAAATCTGTGCCGGGACCAAGGATTGAACCCCGGACACCCAGTACAGAAGTCTGACACCTTACCCTTAGACCGCCAGGTCAACTTTCTGGATTAAAAGACCCAATAACAGCTATTCTCATCGGTGGGTGTGCGGTCCAAGAATTTCACCTCTTTTTATATTCTTTGACCACGAGTTGGATGAGGTCAGCTAAGGTCAAGGTTTGAATATCTGCCAGATGTACCGAGGTAGTTTTTAATAAAAAGATTTTCACCCTCCCTCTCCACAAATGAGAGTACATTTCCTTTCAATTATAACTTCCTCATACGTAGTCAATGAACGTAGATAAAGTGCGTACATCCCGAACGGATAGTTGGACGCTGTGTAAAAGAAAATCCACTAAAGTTAAAACAAACTAAGATGGGGGAAGGGAACGCGAGTTAAAGGCAGTATTTTCTCAACTTTTAGGTCACAGTTTTTTGTTTTGACTAAACAAATAAAATAGTTCTCCAGTAGAAACAAAGAGATTAATTTTCTTCAGATGGCGACTTCAACAGTTGTTGTTGAATATCTATCGAGGGTGTCCTGGAATTTAATTACAAACTTTTATCTTCATTTAAAATGTTTCTTGTCAAATGCTGATATGCTCATGACAGATATTCACAAACTGTTGGTATCAACTTGCGTAGAAAGCTAAACTCTATATGAAAGTTACTTGAACTGTGAGTCGCGACCCCTCCAGGGGTTGCCAAAAAGATTGAAATGGTCGAAGCTAATCTCGACAAACCTGAGTAAATTAAATATTTTTAGTAGAACTTCTTTTAGCACCAGGTCGTACTATACACTAATTTACTAACTGCGCTAAGGGTTTTAGGAAAGAGGAAGGTTTAATTTAGATAAAGTGTACCCACATTTGATTGGAAATAGTGAGGAAACCATTTGAGGGAAAATCTACCCTTCGTACACTCCACCAGGATAGAGCCACATCACCCCGTCATCGGCAGTCTAGTTTATTGGGATGGTATCTACTTAGATCATTCGGCCACCGAAGTGGCTAATTTTAGTAATAATTCGTATAATTAATTAAGATAAACTACTTGTGTTCATTAATAATATGAATATATATATGAAGCTTGTAAATTTAATAAAAATTGTAAACATTTAATTAATAGTATTAAATATATCCGCATGTGTGCATTTAAAATTAAAAAAGGACTTTATTTAACTCACTCATTTTACCCAAAACTGCAAAACTGTCGTTTAAAATAACTCTATTTAACCATTGCCGCCCAGGATCACTAATATTGTTATCTCGTGAAAAGGGGTCAGTAATAAAAAAAAAGTTTTATGAACCTGTGAGCTACGTTTCTACTAAAGCAATATTTTATTTGTTTGGGCGGAAAAAAAAATTGTTATAAAAACTGAAAAAAACCTTAACACGTATTCCCACCTTAAAGATACAAAAAACAATTTTTTTATCATAAAATACTATGTTTTGTTGAAAAAGTTGTAATTGTCTAAATAAATAAAATTGTAATTTTAACTAAACGTAGATGCATTCAACAACATTTATTTTAAAACCAGTCCAAGGCTAAACATGATGCGAAAATTCAAACACACGAAATGCCAAAATGATGATGACCAGGGCAGAAGTGTATTAAGCGATGTAATGTTGACATTCTTGGATCGTAAAGTGCTATGAAGTTAATCGCTATTTAAAATAGGAACGTAAGCGTATTCTATACTATTTTATTATGATAGCTTCATCTTTAAGAGATTTAATGGGGTGTTTCTTTATGGACGAATAAAGTAAATGAAAATATTTTATACGTCGTATGATAAAGTCACTAAACATTTTTTAAATTTAAAAGTTTTATGGGGAGAAATGGTAGAGTTACCCATAAACTTAAGATCTTTATCAAAGTTTAGACAAACATGTTATGAAATAAATATTTATATTTATTTATTTAATATTATCAACTATTGCTAGCAAATAAATATTTCCAAAACAGTGTTTATGCTATCTCCCATAATTTTAGAAGAAACTGCATTCGGTTTATATCTGCATCGCTTAAAATCAAATTAACTATTGGTTTGCAAGTTATATTCATAAATTTCTGCCCCTTGCACAAAAATAACTTAACTTTGTTGTACCTCACTGTTCGGCCCTTGTATCTTTCCTCCACACTTGCACACACCTAATCCAAATCTCAATAGCATGCTCTGATGCACCCTGAAGGGGAACACAAGAGCAAATTCCAACACGTACCGACCAATTGGTCACAGCGTGGGGTTTCGAATATTAAGACAGACGGGTTATCACATTTCGCGAAGTTACTGAAAAATAGAAAAGCATATTATTAATATTAGTGAGGAAAACCAAAAGTATATTGGGAATCCGAAAAAAGGGTTTTTAGAGTTACGTGCGGAGACACTACTCTATGGGGGGCTGGGTGAGAGCATCCCAAACCATTGTTTACAATCTAGCTTATCCGAGCAGGGCTTTAGGACGTCGATGGCACCCTCCAGGGTCGATGACGTAATTCCCAACCCCCTGGATAAGAGGATTGGTGGCACCTGGAAGTCGGTCGTAGAAAGACTGTGCCAGCTTCCGGAAGGGGTCCTTGATGGTAGGCATATCCAGGTTGCGATGCAGAGTCCCATTCCGAACATACCAAGGTGCGCCCACAATGATCCTCAGACACACGCTCTGGAACGCCTGCATTCTCCTCATATACGTGTCCGCCAGGTGGCCCCAAGCGGGACACGCATAGTCGAGGATCGGCCTGAACAGCTGCTTGTACAGAGTCAGACCGTTACTAGTAGACAGGGCGCTACGCCTGTTAAGCAGTGGGCCTAGGATTCCCAGCCTTTGCCTCGCATTGTTCAGTCTCTCGGTGAAGTGAAGTCGCCAGGTCAGCTTGGTGTCCAGCGTAAGTCCCAGGTACTTAGCACTGTTCGTCAATCTGATTTGCTCTCCGAACAGCTGGAGTTGAGCCGGCCTGTAGAACTTTCTTTTCCATGTGAAGAGCCTTGCTGTGCTCTTCTATACGTTAATACTTGTTCTCCAGGTGGTCAGCCACCCCTACAACTTTGCCAGATGCGTCTTGAGTCAACTCTCCACCAGCTGCCCTCACCACGACTATCTACTAGAGCTTTGTCGTCCGCATACAGTGCCAACTTGGTGTCTGGGGATTTAGGAATGTCATTCACATACAGACTGAAGAGTCTAGTAAATAGTCTTAATGTATTAATACTGTTCTTTACCTGTAAACCATTTACCATTTACCTTATACCCTTTTTACACATTTTGACAACTTTTTGTAATTTTATCCATTATAACCTAAAATATTTCTCCCGGAAGAGGCTAAGACGGGTAACTAACGTAAAAAGTGGTAAAAAGAGCAAAAAGGGCAAAGATAGTAACAATGCTAAAAAAGTAAATCCAAACAAAAAGGCCAATAAAACCAAAAGGGAAAAATGGCTAAATATGTACATAAATGATCAAAATGTCAAAAAGGCCAAAAAGGGCACAGTTGAGCAAAAATGGTAAAATGGACAAGAAGGATAAACATGGCAAAAATTAAATCATTAAAAAATAAAAAGGGTCCAAGGGTTAGAAGGGGTAAAATAAATTAAAAAGGTTAAAAAGATTAAAAAGCCGTGAAAGGAATGAAAAAGGTAAAAAAAAAAGTTTAAAAAAAGGTAAAAAGCTTGATGTGGTAGAAAGGTTAAAGTAAAGAGGACACATAGGACAAAGAGAGTACTACTTTAGGGTACAGAAGGTAAAAAGGTGTAAAAATTGTAAAATGGGTAAAAAGATTAAGCGGAGTAAATGTAATAAAAAAACTAAAATACTTTTGATTGGATTTAATTACAACCCTCTCTTTAATAACCTATTATTATTTATGGTGGGACACTCTTCTTTCTTTTTTACTAGCACTAACAGGCAAGAGCTCAAAGTATTGTGAAGTTATAAATGAATCCTCAAAAGAAATGATAGTTTTAAGAACCTGTTCATATTATATATATATTTTTTATATATATATAATATATATATATATATAATGTACTATTCAGCCTACTTTCACGTTTTATACCACAATCCAAACCAATAAAGTATTAATATTTAAACATAATTTAAGATTTTGTTACTCTTCCCTGTGGTTTATTTTATATACTAAAAATAACAAAGCTACTCTATAGATTCCCCGTGTGAAGGGGTACACCAACTAGTAATGTACAAACTTCTAAGAAAATAATTAAAATATCAGCATCACTATCAAAATTTGTGCAAAATACCACACATAATTAATATTAGTTATTGTATATGTGATAAGCTTTTTATATAACTTAATAAGGTGTGTTGAAAATGTGTTAGGTGGACTAGGAAAAATATTGATCTGTAGTACGGAAACTAGGTCAACTCGTTATGTTCCCATGTTATCTGTGACACACTTTCATAGAAGCTGATTACACCACTTGGCCAAGTTTAGAAACATCACACGTATCATTAGTTTTATGAGTATGAAGGAGTCATTACGTCTCCTAAATGAAAGAAGTCCCTGTGTACAAGATAACGTATAAATTTAAAATGTTTCAGATTGTAAGAGTTGAGATAGCTGTGGTGAAATCGTGGCAGATAGGAAGGGTTGGAAAGCACATCATAAAAATATGACTTTTTGCTCTTAATATTCACAAAAATAGCCATTTATAAACATTTTACAACACGTCTCCCTACCCATTCAGGCTAGGCGCGCACTTATTAATTTAATTTAATTTAATTCTAGCACCGCGTCTTACTACCCGTTCGGGTTATACGCATAAGTACTAATTACACTAATGTATTAGGAAATGGGAAGGTTGAATTTAGAGGAAGTGAATCCGCATTTGCGTGGAGGGAGAGTGGAAAACCATTTAGGAAAAACCACCCCCAGTTCATCCCCAGTTCACCCGACCGAGATTCGAACCTTGATCTCCCCGTCCTCGGTGGTCTGACTCAACACGACTGGCGCGTTAGCCAACTACACCACCGAGGCGGGTCGCGCACTTATTAATTACGCTAGAATGGTGAGAATGGGAAAGGTAAACATTGTATTTAGTATGCCAGTATTTGCGTGGAAGGAGAGCGGAAAATAAATTAGGAACACCATCCTTCTTATATCCAACAGGGATTAGAACCCCGATCTCCTCGTTGACGGAAGTCCATTAGCCTATATTTTGAGAGTGACGCCTAATAAAGTAATAATATTAATAATTTTTTATCACTACGTATTACTACTTGGTCAGGTTATACGAATATATGATAATTACTCTAATGGGGTCGGGATGAGAAAGAAAGCATTTTATAGGTAATATTCCTGAATTTTGCGTGGAGGGAGAGTGTAAAACCATTTAGGAAAAAGCACCACCAGTAGAACCTACCAGGATTTGAACCCCGATCTCCCCGCCATCAGCAGGCCAGTCTATCATAACACCCTAGACAAACTAACGGCAACCTGTGGCATGCGGACCGGATCTGGACCCCAAACATTTTATATAGCCCGCAAAAGATTTCAAACAATAATTACTGTATTCATAAAATTATACCAATAACTAATTAGTAATTACTAGCCTATATAAGAAATATAAAGTTTTACTTTTTTGATCAGTATTTTTTCTAATCCAGCACATACGGCCCGCGATATCAAAAAGTTTGTCGACCCCTGTCTTAGAGCATTCGGACGCTGAGGCAGGTAAATCGTTACTTTTTCAACATTGATATTTTGTCTAAAGTGGCAGTTGAAGTCTGTTCATAGTAGGAATTGTTTTCTGAAAGGCTTTTTTCGCTACCAGAAATTAATTATATAGCAGGCTATTGGTAGGGAAAAAGACCTTTCAGACAGTAATTCCTACCGTGAATGGCGTATATATTAATTTTAATCATTTAATTATTAAATTTTATAAAATTAATAATACTCTATATTATAGATATTTACATTGCTAAAACTTGTATTATAAGCTTGTAGATTATGTTGAGTACATGCAATAATCAATAAATTAATATTCTAGAGTTAAATAGTAAAATTTAAGAGTTTGCTGTCCCGAATTGCCCTCAATTTGAGGATAATTGGGATAGTCAGTAATTATAATAATAAAATTCAAGTAACACCTCACCTTCACTCATTTGGGATGAGGGAGTTAGACTTTAAAGGAAATGTACCCAAATTTTCTCGCCATGTTTTACAATATAAGTCAAAAATGACAGCTGCAAAGTCACATGACTTTACACGAATACGTGAAAATAGATCTAGTCACTTTTCTAGCTGGCATATATGCCCTTTCCTATGACAATTGGACTGTAGATGATCCTGAAAAGTATTATCAATTTAAATTTTACCTAACGTAACGTTCACTTAAGAAACTAGTAGTGTGTTTAGGATTCACGTAACGTAACGTAACAACTCGAGCCAATGAATTTGGACTGTTTGAGAACAAATTGTTCACTTACATGAAACCTGATTAGGCTGTAAATTCTAGGCCTACTTGCAATAGAAGATTAATAAATGGCGTTAACCCCCAATCGAGCTATACCTAACAAGAAACCACCATTTGTTGGAAAATATAAGATTTTTTTTAACGTATGTCATCACTACTGGCCTGGAGGGACATGACACGCAGGTTCAGTCGCCTGGAAGTAGACTATTCGCCACTCTGCTGGAAAAGAACGTTGCCCTATGGAGGTTGTCTACTAGGGATGTGAAAAAAGTATCGATACTTTACTAATATCGATACTTTCCTTTCGATACTAGTAATTTTTTTTATTTAGATACTTTTTCCCCGATACTTTTACTGATATTAGTACTCACACTACGGTCTCGGATCGGTATCGAAAGAAATAACTCTTTTTTGCTATCTTCACTCATGCTGGGATTAAATGTTTACTAGGGTGGACTGTGGAGGAGAACAAATGACACTATTTTTCAATCCTCACTCATTTTATGCACCACAAGTAAGAAGCAACTCCAGCATTCAATCTCTTCTAGCTCCTCATAATTCATAGCTGTTCTTTCATCTTTGTTTGTCAATACAGCCTGATACCTGACTGGGTGACGGGTTGAGTGGCAACCAGTCTACTACCCCTTCCTTTATCAATGAACACGGTCATCACAAACTAAACAAAAGAAGCTTTTGTAGATATCAATGAACTCACTCAACTTAAGGGTGCCCCAAGCAAACGAAGAAGAAAAGTTTATGTGCGTTGTTTAAGCAGATGAAGCAGGGCAGGGCATCCATTCTTCTATATTTTGTCAATAATTAATCATCTATCTTGATAGAGTATATAAGTGACGAATGTTATTAAAAAATGGCACTTCCTAAAAGGGAATTATGGAAGTTTTTTTTAAGAAGTTAGATAGCGAAAAATCATATTTTAAAATTTGTTTTTAAGCATTAAAAACTATTTTAATTTCCAGGATTTAAATAAATATGAAAATACATTATTATGATGTAAAAGTTGAAATTATTATTATTATTTTTATTAGATAAAAAACCATTTTCCAGATTAAAATTTCGATACCGATACCTACTGTTACCGATACTTTTCTTTCGATACTAGCATGGTATCAATACTTTTCTTCCGGTACTTTTAATTAATACAGTATCGATAGGCCTACCACATCCCTATTGTTTAAACCTCACTCTCGCAATCAGATGATATTGAATATAGAGGTGTGAGCCAGTGGCAGTCTTTCACCTAACTTACCAACAATTGGTGACCGTTGGGATAATTCCTCCTAAGAGAAAAATACACAAGCTACCAGTCGGGAATCGAGCCCGGGACTGCTAGGTTCGTAACCATGTGCACTGATCACTACACTACAGGGCCGGATGTAAAATATAGTACCAATATCTGCGGATAGGGAGTGTCATGTGGTCAGCACAACTGGTCCTCCGGTCCTTAATCTTATTAGAAGCTTACTGGATGTACAAATAAAGTGTAACACGAGGCTAAGACGTTAGTTGGTGAGACGCAGGCAAACTATACCGAAGAAGTCTTCTGCACACCATAAAAAACAAATGAAGTACAAAATCACCCTGTTGACGTTGCTTTCTACATGATTGGTAGCTATATCATAGAGCACGTGGTACTTCCACTTGACGATCACTTAAACGTGAGAGTTCTCCCTTAGATGACCCTTAAGTTAAGTGTATGTTAATTTAACGACATTGTGATGGCTTCCATTTAAAAACACGAGGAGAACCTTTACGTTAAGTTACATTACGTTAAGTGAACATAAAGTGAATGCTGATCGTGATCCTGGCAATAGTCCACATGCCCGTCGGTATGGGTTTGTAGAGTGTTATTCTAGTCTGTAAGTCTTGTTATGATACGGCCGGCCATGTGTTCAGAGTGTCCAGATTGTCTCAGCTGCACCACTAGCCTGAAAACTGCGATGTTTTGCACTGAGTGCACGTTTAATGTCTCACTTCCGTTATAATTAGAACACATAAATCTCGGGCGGGCAGGTCTTGGGGTCCGCTGGTGTTTGTCAAGCGACGGGTTATTATTTGTAAGTTGTCCTTGTCTGCATGAAGTGCTCAAGGTCCTGGATTCGGGACCCGGATGGCTTAGAGCAGACATGCCAAACTTTCGGCCCGATCCATGATCATGTGCCGCCCACGAACCTTATTGTGAACCAACATACAATGTGGTACAGTTTCTTTTATATACCTCGGGGGTTGAAGCATAACAGCAGGATTAGCTATTAGATATTGGCAGGATGTATGAGCTTCAGTGAAGGACGTTCCGGATCGTCACTTAGAATCACCTTCTAAAATAAGAGTACAATATATATATTGTGTTTTTTAGTATTTATGATCCTTAAAAACTAGCAGTAAAGAACAGGACAAATTGTAAAAGATCTCCCCTAGCCAAGTTGTTATTTTCTAAGTGACAGAGAAAGTGACCTCAGCCGATTTCTTTCAGAGAAGTGAAATCATCCAAGGACACGTGGTGAGGGTTGCAAGAAATCATCCAGGCAGCCATTGTAAAAACACTCGAGATAACACCAGAAACCAGAGTGGACGTGTGTTCAACACTCGAGATAACACCAGCAAACAGAGTGGACGTGTGTTCAACACTCGTGATGACACCAGCAAACAGAGTAGACGTGTGTTCAACACTCGAGATAACACCAGCAAACAGAGTGGACGTGTGTTCAACACTCGAGATAACACCAGCAAACAGAGTGGACGTGTGTTCAACACTCGAGATAACACCAGCAAACAGAGTGGACGTGTGTTCAACACTCGAGATAACACCAGCAAACAGAGTGGACGTGTGTTCAACACTCGAGATAACACCAGCAAACAGAGTGGACGTGTGTTCAACACTCGAGATAACACCAGCAAACAGAGTGGACGTGTGTTCAACACTCGAGATAACACCAGCAAACAGAGTGGACGTGTGTTCAACACTCGAGATAACACCAGCAAACAGAGTGGACGTGTGTTCAACACTCGAGATAACACCAGCAAACAGAGTGGACGTGTGTTCAACACTCGAGATAACACCAGCAAACAGAGTGGACGTGTGTTCAACACTCGAGATAACACCAGCAAACAGAGTGGACGTGTGTTCAACACTCGAGATAACACCAGCAAACAGAGTGGACGTGTGTTCAACACTCGAGATAACACCAGCAAACAGAGTGGACGTGTGTTCAACACTCGAGATAACACCAGCAAACAGAGTGGACGTGTGTTCAACACTCGAGATAACACCAGCAAACAGAGTGGACGTGTGTTCAACACTCGAGATAACACCAGCAACCAGAGTGGACGTGTGTTCAACACTCGTGATGACACCAGCAAACAGAGTAGACGTGTGTTCAACACTCGAGATAACACCAGCAAATACAGTGGACGTGTGTTCAACACTCGAGATAACACCAGCAACCAGAGTGGACGTGTGTTCAACACTCTAGATAACACCCCAGCAACCAGAGTGGACGTGTGTTCAACACTCGAGATAACACCAGCAAACAGAGTGGACGTGTGTTCAACACTCGAGATAACACCAGCAAACAGAGTGGACGTGTGTTCAACACTCGAGATAACACCAGCAAATACAGTGGACGTGTGTTCAACACTCGAGATAACACCAGCAAACAGAGTGACCGTGTGTTCAACACTCGAGATAACACCCCAGCAAACAGAGTGGACGTGTGTTCAACACTCGAGATAACACCAGCAAACAGAGTGGACGTGTGTTCAACACTCAATCACTCAAATAGTTGGAGATGAACTAGTCACTCCAACTCAACTTCAATTCTTTATATTCATTCTTTTATAACCAGAAACGAAGGGTGGAATAAGTTAATCCTAAATATTAATTTGTAATATTTAATTCACGTTATCTTACATTTAAATCAAACCCATTCTAATTGTTGTTAGGGAACGAGAAACTATCTGGCTCCCGAACACTTTATGTTTAAATATTTAAATCTAGCGCAGAGATATAACTGACGCACGTGAATCCAGGTCGATCAGACCATATACTAAACCGGTCAGGATCCGAACTAAAAAAGCCGAGACGGATATGACTAGGAGCCGTTAGATTGTTTTAGGTTTAAATTGATAGCCTCAGGATTCAATGTTAGTGGGTTCAAACCTAGCCTGGGTCAACTTTTTTTCTTGTGTGATAAACATCCGTAGCACAACTTCCTTCGGAGGGGAAGTAAGGCCATGGTCCCGTGTCGATTGTGGCATGTAAAATAATCCTAGGAGGTATGTGAACATACCTTTACCGGCAAAATCGATGCGCTCTTTCACTCTCTTTCATAGAAATGCTCGTGTGCGGATATTAGCAGTCAGTTTAGAAAGTCCACGTCAAATATCTCAAATAATTCAATTAATTGATATTTTTTATGAAAGATGATTATTATATATTGTCACATTTAAATGCATATAAGTCAAAATATCTTGAAGACGGTTAATTATTTTTTTTTAAGATTGACTGATATGAACCGAAACAACTGTTGGGAAGTAAATGGTGCGGAACTCCGCACGGACTTTCTCGCTCTAACTTTTAAAAATTGAGATATTTATTCAAAACTCTTAATATATGTGAAACGATATAATATACACTAGCAAACTCAAGCATACGTTGCACTATCCTTACGTAAAACATTTTTGAACCCCAGTTTTAAATTTTATAATTTTATTTTTAAAGAATTAATGTCCTCATTTGTATGCTTGGACCAATAAAAAAAGATCAATATTGTGTCCACAAGGGTCAACATTACGTATTAAAATTTCTACTTCAGTTTAAAATTTTAACATTTTATAAAGTGTTGCAGATCTTCAAGTCATCGCATTGATATTTAATTATTCATTTATACATTTTGACCAATAAAAAATGTAAATATTGACTATTGAGTCTAAAATGGAGATAGATCATTGCTATGCAAACATTTCTCCTAAGAGATTTAAGGAAAAATAACATACTTTTTTAGATACTTATATTTAATTACTCTATGGCATTGGAGAATTATTGCGTTAAGACTTAAGTAGTATATGTTTACAACTAAAGCTCACAAAATTGTATTAATATATTTGCAAATATCTCAGAAACTGCTTCTTTTATAAAAATATATGTCAAATAAAAGTTTTTTATTTCTAATAGTCCTACAATTTTGCAATGATAAGTTGTTTAGTATCTCAAATAGTTGCGGAGATACGTAAATTTCCGCTTCTGTAAAGTACCCTAAAAGTCCTTTTCATAGGAAAATGAAAATAGCCAGTTTATTTATAATCTTAATCAACGCCTAGATACGAATTTTAAACAAAATCATTAGAGCCGATTTCAAGAAAATCTATACTTTATCTTTTCGCCCTTTATTAAACTACTCTTAATTTTAAGTATAAAAAGACACACAGACAGATGGCATTGCAAAGACCACTTTTTAGGGTTCGGGGGGTCATGAGACGTTGACATCCATCAACATTTCAAGCTAAATTATTTTACGGTCACAATATTTTACCTTTTGTCTTCGAAAAGTTAAAACATATAAATATTTGCATATAGCTTGAAAGTTATTGGTTTTATAAAAAAATACTTCGATTAAAATATTTGTATTATAAATAGATATACATATTTGTAATGATAAGTAATTTCATATCTCAAATAATTTCTGAGATATGATAAAAAAAATAGAATTTACGGATCAGACTAGAACCCTTAAACTCATTTTGCCGAAAAAAATGAGAGTAGCCATTTGGTTTATAATACTGATCAATGCTCAGAAATTAAATTTAATCAAAATCGTTAGAGCCAATTCCAAAAGCCCCTCGGGGCAACCCTATGAAAACCCTAGATACCAAGTTTTAGCTCGATCGTTAAAATAGTTCAGACTCTAAATGGAGGTATAGACAGGCAGACAGACAGACATACAGACATAAAGACAGACAGACGGAAATTCAAAAACCACTTTTTCAGTTTTGGGGGTCATGAAACGTTGAGATTCATCAAAATCTTGAGTTAGATCTTTTTAACGATCACAATAATTTATCTTCATGTAAGATAGCAAGAAAATAAAAATAGAGAATGAATCTTATCGATTTATATCTTAAATTTATTTTTGTAATTCAAAGGTATAAGGTCAAACTTACTTTTACTGACAAAAGTGAAAGTATTGATTGTTTTAACGTGCCCCTTCCATTTAGAGTCTTAAATTTTACACACAGCCCTTAAGATCAAAATAATTTGACACTCCTGTTTTAGAGAAGTAGTTTAGCAGTAGGTGTTTGAGGGGGATAAGGGGGTGAATAGGACATATGCCACTCTATTTTGTTTTACCTATAGAGAAAGTATTGTAAACGTGAATTTATTATTTACATTGAGATTATAATAGATCTTGACAAATATATTTGCCCTCGAACTAAAAAAAAAGGGTTTTCAATTATCTTTTGTCCCTCTGTCTGTCTGGACTTGGATACTACAAAAAAAGTGTTTGATTTCATTCAAATTTGATATTTAGATGTTCTATTATCATGCCTCAAGGCGAGATCATGATTTTAATTCCAGCGCCAAGATTAAGGATATTTTATAAATTAGGGCCTGCTTATTTTCGATGATACAAACATTTTAGAAAAATACTATAACAATTTTGTTTAATATATTTATATATAAATACATATATATAATTATATATATTATATATCTATTTATATTATATAGAGATTGCTTTTTTATTTGGATTTTGGAGGAAATAAATCAACTAAGGTTAGCTTATTGAAGACTTATTTACGAAAATTTGAAATTGTTTAAATATGTTTCAAATGATTTTTTCCAAAATGAGTGTCTGAGGAGTGTTTTATATGATAGATTATACTTTATTCTTAATTTTGGGAGAATCACAACTTAAAGGGTAGTTTACTGAAAGATGATTTTTGAAAAAAAAAAAAACTTTATTAGATTAGAAAGATGTAACATTTTGTCGTACCATTTATTTAATACTTGTATGGTTTACCGGTAAAATCGAGGAGGATTTTCTCGGCACGAACATATTATTTCACTACAAATTATAATAAGCTAATTAGTCCCTGTTAAAGGCCTACTTGTATAATCCTGCTGACCATTACTAACTTCTACCTTTCGATTGTGTCCTTCGATGAGAGAGGTAAAGTGAGTTATGACATGGATAGCATCACTTTGAGTCACTCCTGACTTGCCTATTGATGTGAAGAACTATCTACCCTATCTGGGGTTAGAACTAGTGTCTTCCAAAGTGGGTTCGTTCCAACGCCTCAGTGCTCTCGACCATCATTAGTTTTTTTTTTATCACCACGTTTTATTACCCGTTCGGATTACACTCTTATGTACTAATTACGCTAATGTGTTTAAGGGTGAGGAAGGCTATACTTAGGGGAAGTGTACCCGCATTAGCATTGAAGGAGAGTGGAAAAGCCTTTGGGAAAACCAACCTCAGTACACCCAACCGAGAATCGAACCTCAATCCCACCGTTATCGGCAGTCTAGTCTACTGCGATAGTGACGCCCTAGACCATGAGGCCACTGAAGTGGGTACCAAAACTATTTAAGTTGGGTTGATTTAAAACCCGAGGAAAGCTAACTATTTAACATGTTTACCGGCGTGTTCTCCTTCTACCAGAAATTACCACACCTTGCAACAAGGTCAGTCTCCATCGCCACACATAGTGCTATTAATGAACTAATCTATGTGATCAAAAGAGCTGAGAGGGCTATCTTGGAGGAAATGCACCCGCTTTATCTTGAGAAGATGCTGGGTAAACCAGCCTCAGTTCAGCAGCTCAATAAACAAGTAGGCCCTAACAACCGCAAAAGCATAGCTTTTTGTTTTTGTATACATATTTTAATCCTCATTTGAGGAAACTCGGGTTATGGTGTCAACATAATCTGATTTGGCTTAGTCCTACTGGTGACAGGTTGAGTGGGGGAGGGGGGAAGAGGGTTAAAATGCTAGCTGGATGCACTGAGTGTATTGTTTCTAAAATGAGTGTTCACTCTCCATCTTGCAGGTACATTTCCAATACATTCTGCCCTCCTCATTACAACCTCATTAGTACGGATATCCCTGACGAGTAACTGGACATGATAAAAAAATTAATTGATGCTTTTGATCTAGTAGACTCTAACCCGACACCTTAATTCAGTCGGTAGAGTGCCTGCCTTCTGAGTTAAAGGTCCAGGGCTTGATTCCTAGCCTGGCCGAAAAATGTAATCATTGATGAAATGTGGTTACTCCCTTCCGTAGCTATAAATTAATGGTCGGGGTGCTGGATGTTGTGTCTGTTCTAGATTAAATTTATTTTAGCAGTCGTACACAGACTTATTCAATTGATTCAGAAAGTGCACACTTAATACCGCAAATAAGATAAAAATAAATAGTAGAAGCTAACCCGAAGTTCCCATCCTGGGGTAATAGCTGTGGGTTTTTTATAGAATTTATTTTACTACTTTCCCTCAAGTTCTTTAAAGTTTACTATTTTTTGTAAAACCTTTTCCCTTGGGTTTAATAGTTTAAGCCAATATTAGCTAATACAGGAACGTGATCTTATGAAACCATAAGTTATTTTACCAAAGTGGTATATAAAATTTGTTTCAGCTATACATTTGAGACAAATTCATGCAGTTGAGTTTTCAGCACACCGTTTATTTACCTCAATATCAACCAACGTGAATCTGTCAACGACATATTTGTCCTTCACCCGCGTCCTTGGACCGTGAACATTTGTTGAATAATGCATAGGACCGTACGAGAAATGCAAATTCTAAGAATTAATTTAATGTGAAAAAAAAAAGAACAAAGTTTAGTAAAAAGGAATATTTTTTTTTTACAAAATTAGCGGAGTTAGTGGGCTAAGGTAGGTTAAATCCCAAGAAGCGCCGTTTTGAAATTTCACCCCCTCCTCCCTTCAAATCATAGACACCTGAATGATCTGTTCCTTTGTAATGTTTTTTTTTTCCCATCACATCCTACTACCTGTACATTTAATCACGCTAATGAGGTAGGAGTGGTAATGGTATAGTTAAGGGAAAATGTAAGGTAAGGAACCAATCATAAAAAAACCACCTTTAACACACCCGGCTGAAATTAAAACCATGAGCTCTCCGTCTCAGATAAATTAGACCATGTAAGCTTGACGTTTAGTCCATGGGCTCACCGATTACGCCTATATTCCTCATTGTAGCAGCTCAGTAATAAGAGGTGTACTCTCCTAGCCTACTTGATTACACTTCCCCTCTACCGTTTATACATACACACAACGCTAATGCTTCCATAGTATGTATTTTCCTTGAACAGTTTAGATGATTTTTTTTTAATAAAATTCAATTTTAACTAGACATTATTGTTCCAAGAAATAGTTTAGCCCAAGACTTATTTTTACAATTTTAATGAATGAGTCAAATTGTCTGAGCTGTAAAAAAACACCACAAAACTATATCCGGTATAGTCAAGAGGTACCGAATCCCTGACTCCCATATCGGGGTCAGGTGGGCTAGCCCCTACTCTAGCACTGCCAGTAGTGCGGTGAGGGGTTTCATGGCATAGATTTTAAAATATAAAATAACTTTTTTTAAGTCAATATTGACAACGTATGGAGATATTTTAATTAATAATATGTTAACATTTAAAATGTTTAAAAAAAATATAAGCTAATTATTAAAATTGGTTTGTTACTGACATACAGTTCAAATTTTATAAGAGAAACATAATTTTCCAACTCGAAAATTTATTAAATCTGCTTTAACGTGTTCATACGTCAATTCATGTGATCTACGGTTTTCTCTCTTGATAGATATTATAAATACCTATAGAATTATACTAGCATAAGTACCCGCATAAGTACTAGCATAAGTACACATTGCATTGAGTGACTACCCCGGTAAACACTATTCTTATCGTAAAACAGAAAAAAAATCTTCATTTTATTTATTTCGACCCAGTTTTGAATAAATTTAAAAAATCTAGTATAAAAATTTAAAATTCCTGCTTCAAGGTGCTCATGTTTGTGCACAGGGGCTACTTCATACCTCTGCCTTAGGTAGATATCGCGCAATTCTCATGAAAGACAGACAGATGGACTTTATTCTCTTAATATAGAATAGATGCAATAGAATGTTATCATGGCTGACTAGAAAAAAAGTTTATTTTTTCTAAGAGTTTCGTCTCACCAAAGTCCTATTATATCTCAGTACGGCATCGCCCCTATAGTTTATACATCGAAGAGTAATCATAAAGTTTGGAAGCAGTTACCAAATTTGTATCGTGGATTTTATTATTGAAGTTTTATTCTAGAACAAAAAACAGCTAGTTGACGTATTTCTAAGGGAAGTTTAATTCATTGTATTATATTATGTACCCAATTGTCTTACGGCGCTACATTTGCATGTTCTTTGGTTGCAGTGGATGGAAATGTTTGGGTTCAAGACCCAGAAGAGTGTATGAAGTTTTTTTCTCCCACTCATGAGTTTCCTCAATTTTCTTTTCCTACTTTCCTCAACTTCACGCCTTAGTCTAAGTATTTAACATACCTTGTATTTATTTATTTTTAGCGCCGCACATTACTACCCGTTCGGGTTATACGTTTTAATACTAATTACGCTAATGGATTAGGAATTGGGAAGGTTGAATTTAGAGGAAGTGAACCCGCATTTGTGTGGAGGGAAAGTGTATTTAGGAAAAACCACCCCCAGTTCACCCGACCAAGATTCGAACCTCGATTTCCCCGTCCTTGGGAGTCTGGCTCTATATGAATCAAGCGCGTCAGCCAACTACGCCACCGAGGCGGGTCATACCTTGAAGATAGATAGACCCAAACCTTCTCAAACTATGGTATTTCTTATAAAAATGACATTTTGAGAATCTTCAAAACCACAAAAATAATCTCTAGCTATCTTAGAATGTTTTGTTATGTCCCTTATAGAATTATTCCCGTTCTTCAAAATAACTTTTATTTTATAATTTAAAGTGAAAAAATTATTAAAGTTATAATTTTAACCATATATTTCTGTCAAAGAATTGTAAAATCACGCAAAAAAATGTCTTCAAAAACGATAAACTTAAAATATTTCGTTTTTCATACCGAAAATTTTGATATATCGCACCTCCATTTTAGCAGGAGCCATATTTTAAATTTTGGTTTGTCTGCAATTTGTATCAGCACTGTGGTAGGTGGTCTTCTTACTTACCATGTGCTGCTGTCAGGAAATCGAGAGTTCATTGCTGCCTTACAAAAGTACGCCATCAATTCCTATCTTACCTAAAGTGTGGTCTCTTTATGTTGGTTGGGTATTTTTCGTGCAGATTTTATGTTAAAATTGATATTTCACCAGATTTTGAATGTACCTACATGATCTATTATTAACAACAACAAAAAGTTAGCATTTTTACAATAATCTGATATGGCTGCTAGCCTACAGTACAAAATGGCAGCCAAACCCCATCATTCGGGTACTTTACAACATTTAAATTTACCTTTAAACTTAATATTGTGTATTTTGTTTGTCTTTATTTGTTTTCCTTTTTCTAGTACTTAAATAGTTTCTACCTTATTAAATTAAAAAAATGCAATATCACAGTATTTCACAGTATTGTTCAGAGTTTCTAGTACGCTGTAAAGGTAAAGCTATACATGGACACACTGTACTCAACAAAGGTCTTGAAAATAGTTTATTTCAACCTATGCATCATATTATGTTAAAGTGGGAATGAACCTGTGAACTATAAAAAAACAAACTATGTTTATAAGCCAAAACCTGAATCTGTCGAAAGGTTACTTGCATCTACAGAAACTTTACAAACTTATGGTGTCAGTGACATGTTTGAATTTCAAAATAAAGTATCCAGTTTTTCTGCCGATTAACTTATAAATAAAAGTGTGTCATATAATAAAAAATGCTACAGTAATGCTACTAATATTACAAACATTGAAAGAGATCAATCGCGCTTTGAAACGGGAGTGTCTTCTGGAAATGTGACTGATGTACGACGTGGTCAAAAGGGTCTCCCTTCTATACCTTAATCTTATATTTCAGGTTCATAGTGCACACTAAAAAACAAAATTTCGAAAAAAAATTAATGTGTCTTGTGTCAAGAAGATTGTGGAGAAGACTTACATGAGTCTTGCTCTATGAATATGGGCTTACAACTAATATTAATTAGAAAGAAGACTAAGAATGATGTGCTTCATGTAAGACTCAACGCCTTAGCTAGTATCAATGACCCTTTAGCTGATAGAACTTTTGACATAAAATACCATCTCACATGTTTAATAAACTGTAAAAGAAACTCTGATAAAAACAAAACAGGATGGAGAAGAAAGTGTCAACTACCATCAAATCCTATCAGAACTGGAACTTCTAGATATATTGCGTCAATCACTCGAAAATCATATTATGGTGGACATTAATGATGTACAAAACACTTACATAAACATTTTGCTAAAAAATGGCTGCTTCATACCTGAAACTCTTAAATGCAAGCACTACCTGAAAAATTTAATTCTGAGAAATATTGAAGACATTCATTTTAACAAGCCTTTAGATATAACCAAACTTAAGCAATTACGTTCTACAAAGTTCAAAGAAGGACTGATATCGAAAGATATAATAGGAAATCAAGTGATGTTAAAACGGACTTTGAAATGAAGGCAGCCAAAACTTTAAGAAGAGATATTCAGCAGTCAGAAGAATGGAGATTCACTGGATCATTTACTCACTACACTTCACCTCCTTTGGTTTATGCATTTTGCAAGCATACAATTCAAGGAATTGGGTTAATTCAAAGTGAAAGAAGAACGTCACATATAAATTGCAATGCCAACATCTTAGCTCAACACTTTGTCCAGGCCTGTAAAACCGATAAACAAGTCTTATCTTACAAACCCAAGCAAGAGGAAAGTAACTTTTGAAACCACTGTGAAACATCTTTATCATTTGGATTGGCCCTGAACCTGCTAAAAAATACATGATCTAGAAAATTGATTTCGAAACTTGCTGATCTGGGAATTACAATTACATACTCAAAAGCTCTTGGTATAGAAGCCAGTATTGCAGAGGCTGTTGATCAGTAAACAATTTGTATGGTTTGCATTAGATAACGTTGATTTTTTGGAGGCGACAACTCGTGGTAAGGACACACTGCATGGTACAGCACTTGTCTACCAATCAAAAAAGGACGATTTCAATAATTCTGAAAATACAATAAAAGTATTTAGAAATTTACGATCCAAAAGGATGGAAAATGAAATTGTATTGTATATACTATCTTGTGAATGACCGTCACTGAAGAAAGGACATTTCCCACTTGAGTTAAACAAAAATATCAATATATTAGATTCTAGTATGAAAACAGATCTAGTATGGATTGTCAATTATTTGCAATTTCCTGGCAATAAGGATAATTTAAAAACAAAAAATTTCAGGAAAATGGGGTGCCTTTAACTCTCTGTTTTATACACGGGATTGATGAAAGCCCGAGCAATAAAAACCAATATATTAGGTCCTGAAAAGATATCATGCTTAAGTCTTGACTTACAGTTGTACGATTTGTCAATGAAACTTTGGGTTTCAAGAGATGATATAAGAGGGCAATTTTTATTTCGTCCTGGGGAACTGCATGTAACATTTCGGGCACTATGTGCTTTGGGGAAATATATTGAAGGTAGTGTAATAGATCAAGCATGGGTAGAGACCGGTATCTATTCAGTTTCTTGTGAATGAACCACAAGATAAAGATGACCTAGAGGAGTTGTCGTTGTCATTGAAACAATCCTTTTTGGAAGATATCAATTCCTCAATAGATCAAAAGAAACGCCTTGTGGCAGCTACCTTAGAAGCCTTAGACGAATTAGAAACCCGGGATATTTTCACGAAATGTAAAACTTTTGAAAGACGTTTCAATAAAGTACAAGTTTGTTATGACTTACATTAATCAGTTTGAAAAAAGTAATACAATTCATTCGAGCAACAAGGACAAGGAATTTTTCACGACATATGGCATCTATTGAATCGCTAGTCAAATACATTTTTGCTCATGACCACATTAACTATGTTCGGTTGCTTCTTTTATATATTTCTATAATGCAAGATTATGATGCTATTATAAACTTAATTAAAAATGTTTTTAAGGTAAAAAATATGACTTTAAACTCCTGGACGCCATTTTACATTGTAAGCTAGACGCTATATTGGATTATTATAAAATCACCAACCTATTTTTTCTGTTGCCTTAAGGTATGTAAATACATAATCAGGTGAAAGTTTGATTTTAACAAACAATCTGCACGAAAAAACATAGCATACCACACTAATAGTTGTATCCATCCTAACTCATTACACCCTATCTCTATCTTGAGCTAGTTCTATCCAATCTAACTCATTACACCCTATCTCCATCTTAAGCTAGTTATATCCAATCTAACTCATTACACCATATCCTTATCTTGAGCTAGTTATATCCAGTCCAAATCATTACACCCTATCCCTATCTTGAGCTAGTTATATCCAGTCTAACTCGTTACACCCTATCTATATCTTGAGATAGTTATATCCAGTCTAACTCATTACAATCTATTCCTATCTTAAGCTAGTTCTATCCAGTCCAACTCATTACACCCTATCCCTATCTTGAGCTAGTTCTATCATGTCCCCTTCATTACAGCATATCCCTATCTTGAGCTAGTTCTATCCAGTCCAACTCATTACATCCTATCCCTATCTTGTGCTAGCTCTATCCAGTCCACTTCAAAACATCATATATCTATCTTGAGCTAGTTCTATCCAGTCCACTTTATTACACCCTATCCCTATCTTGAGCTGGTGCTATCCATTCCCCTTCATTACAGCATATCCCTCTCTTGATCTAGTTCTATCCAGTCCAACTCATTACACCCTATCCCTATCTTGAGTTAGTTTTATCCAGTTCCCTTTATTATACCCTATCCCTATCTTAAGCTAGTTCTATCCAGTCTAACTCATTACACCCTATCCCTATCTTGAGATAGTTCTATCCATTCTAACTCATTACACACTATCTCTATCTTGAGCTAATTCTATCCAATCTACCTATTTATTCCCTACCTCTTCCAGGTGCGTTCTGTTGCTATCCTCCCATCTACAACTGGTTCTTCACAATTGTTTCTTCCCATTAGATTTACCAGTCAGTGCCCTGAACAAGGTTCTAGATTATCCCACTAGCGCTACATGTCCTGCCCACAGTGATCTACGAGACTTGATTATCCTAACAATATCTTAGGATTAGTACAGGCTAGGTAACTAATAATTATGTAACCTCCTACACTCCCCAGTATCCTTATCCCCTTTTGTTTTAGAATACACCCGTAGAGAATAACCGGTAACATTATTGTTTTTTATATTCTGAGTTTTACATTCCATGAAAGCAGGTGAGATGTCAAAAACTCACTGACCGAGTAATAGCATGAATTTCCTGAATGTATGATTTTCCTAATTTCCGATCTAATATCATAATTTCTAGTTAAAACTGTTCTTAAATATTTAAACTTACTAATCCTGTCAAATTATATGTTGTTCGCAATAATTTCTATTCGATCCAAATCCGTGCTCTCTGTGTGAGCATATACTTACTCAGTCTTTTAGTTATTCACTTCTAAGCCTATTTCCATACTAGTCTCTAATAAAGTGTCTGCATTTACTACCACACCTTCCTTACTATTTCCCAACAAAGCTAAAGCATCTGCGTATCATCCTTAAATCTACAAAATCAAAATATTTTTTTTAAAGACTGCTTACTTAGATTATTTTTTTCACCACGTAGTTCTACCTCATACAGGATATACAAATTTTAATTACATTAGGACAGTTAGGAAGTGGGACAGTATAATTTGCGTGTAAGGGAATCGGTTTACCATGTTGAAAAAATAACCCTAAGTACGTTCCACCGAGACTTGAACCCCTACCTCAAAAACACTGACAAATCAGATTAGATGGTCCTGACATTTAGTCCGCGTGCCCACCGATGTGGGTCTTTAGCAAACACACTACAAACGTACAATGCATATTGTAAGACTCTCACGTGGTCAGCCCTGTGAGAATCAACCTTATTGACTAGTGGTGCGATCTTTAAATAGCGAAATAGGCTACGACCTTGTCTGTCACTCAGAAGATGAAGTGGAAGAACGCAGTTTTAAAAGGAGATAATGGTCTGTAAGTGCATCGGCCACTCTCTACGAGATATAAGTTACGTCGCCGTTCTATTTTCTCTCGAACAATGTTGAGCTAAATTGAAAACTCCAAGGTCAAGTCTAAGATGAGGTAGGTCTATGGTGAGGCGATAATCTTGGGGCACAACACGATCCATCGGCATCAATAGCTTTATTTAGGAGATAGAACAAACTTATTTCCCATTTAAATTCTCGTGTAAAATATGCTGTGCCAACTCTAACAAGAATGTTATGAAAATGGAATTAAGTCTCTATAAGTTACAGAAATAAACTACCCAAATCATTTATACGATGTTCTCAAGGGCATAGTGAGCTGATCTTTCTAGGGGGTCCGCTAGAAAATGGTTCTATACTTAAGCCAATGAAAGTTTTTATATTATGTATACGTTACGGTTCAAACCCGATTCCAGGACAAACTAGATTGGACTAGGTGGAATTGATATATAGTAATAGCCTCAGGATGTATTAGTTTAGCCTTGTCTAAATTAGTAAATCCTGAAATTTTGGCCTAAATCATTGAGTAAACTAGTATGATCTACAATTTTACTAGGCCAAACCAGGTTAAGGTTAGGTTAGGTTAAGCTAGATTAGCTAACAACATTTGCGCGTGGACTGCGCATGATGAAACATGTCCAAGGTCGATTGATTGTATGGGTTAAGAAGGAAGAAAAATAGTATTGTCTGAATACATCAGGCCATATCGGGTTATCCTACAAGCGGAAGGATATACCAACTCGGCCTAGTCTGAATTAGATCTCCAAAATAGACACGATTTGAAACTAGTCTTTCAAAGGTTTGATTTGAAGCCATGCGTTCAGAAATCGGTTGATTTCAAACAAAGTCTTTCAGAAGAGACTTGGTTTGCAAATAGACTTTCAGAAGTGGATTGATTTTAAACTAGATTTTCAGAGGAAGCTTACAATTAGCGTAGTTCTGTATGGGGAGGAAGTTGGGTAGTTGAAGTGGTAAAGTGGTGGGGTGAGGTGAGATGAGGTAAGGTAAAAGGTTTAATACGATTCAATATAGAACAATCACCCTGCAGTTGGCAGATACATTCTGTAGCTACATATTCATCTCCTGATCAAACTACAATATGTAAACAGTAATTATCTGCTAGCAACGCACGTAAGCTGATAACAACGCAATAAAAGATTATTGTTTGATAAACTATCGGTAGTTCTCACTTTGTTGATTACCGTAGCTGAAATTTTTTTTTATCATTGCATTGAAAATATTGGTTAATTAAGCAGTCAGTCCATTCCGGCCTAGTTGAAAGCTCACGTGTAGGCTAAATAAGGTGTGCTGTGATTTTACGGATGCAACGTTTACGTCTAGGCAACATTTTATATATTTCAACAAACGACTTTAGATAGGGAATCAATCGTGCCACGATATTATAAATTATATATATATTTCCAAAACAGCAATCATAATTCCACGTTTAGAACTTCACGATTACTTGTATGCAACAGGGTCATTCGCACCTGTGACCTGCAATTAGATAGGTTTATTAATATAACAAGTACGTACAAACAATATTACGTCTTTGAGGTGGAATGGTAGGGATTTTAAGTTAAGGAAAGTATTTTTGAAGTTTTTATAGAAAATTTTTTTTGCTGCCATACCAATAATTCTCCAGTAGAAACAGAGAGTTGAATTTTCTTCCCACGGTTATCTCAACAATGCTTTAATATTTTTCTAGGGTGTCCTAGAATTTGATGAGAAAATTTTTATCTCAATTTAAAAAGTTCCTCATAATAATCCTCATGGCAAAACACTCAAGAACTTTTGATATCGCCGGGTGTAGAAAATCAAAGGCTTATGCTTCTACTGGAGCAATATTTGATTTATTCCGCCAGTAAAATTGTTATTTTTCACACATGGCGAATACCACAGATTATTTATCTCACTGGTAGTGCGCCGCAGACGTCCTTGGTTCATCGCTTCAAGTCGCGCACCTGTGTTCGAGCCATAGGCAACACCTGCAGTTTAATGAGAGCTTTCACACGAGACCACAAACAACTAAAATACGGATTCTCAACCTTACGGGGGTTTCGTTGCGCTCCTTTTGGCAGCTTGAGTCCTTCAACACTGGGCTTCGCTAGTGTCACTGCTGGGTGATGATAGCACTAACCGCAGCGATCCTAGTGGTGAACGAATCAAGCTGCCAAAAGAAACGCAACCATTTTAACCTGAAGGCTGGGTGTCTAGGTATATTATTTGTCTGTGCACGAGACACAATTTGTGGCGATTCTCTGTCGTTAATATAGTGGAATCTTCTATACGTATAGCCTGATATTTTAAATACAAGCCCATGTAGCACTTTTGGACTCAACTCATATTGAATATTTACCAATTGATTACAATCATTCAGACATTTTGCAATAATTAAAACGTTATTTTAATAATTTTACATATGCTATTTATGTTGTATGGGCCCTATACAAGTATTTAAATAAATCTTTCTGAACTTTTTATAATCTTATAGTAAGCAATAAATAAAAATCATTGCAAGGAATTATTAGAATACGCAGATTATTTATATTTGTTAGGCTGTTACAAGCAATACAGAAATGTTATTAGAAGCTAGTAAGTAAATAGGTTTAGAAGTGAGCGCTGAAAAGACTAAGAACGTGTACCTATCTTAGTTTACATGACGAGAACAAATTTATGGCGTTCGAAAACAAGGTGCTTAGGAAGGTATTTGGTACAAAAATGATTGAGGCTTCTGTGGAGTGAAGGAGGTTACATAATGATGAGTTACATACCATACAATCATAACAAAAAAAATTGTTAGTTGTTGCAGGTTAAGGTGGGCAGGACATGCAGTGCCGGAAGAGATCATTGGGACTACCTAGACGCAGATGGGAGGATAACATTAAAATGGACCTGAAAGAAATGGTGTAATAAGGTGGACTGGATAGTGCTAGCTCAATATGTAAATAGGTTATAATGAGATGAACTGAATAGAACCAGGTCAAAATATAAATAGGGTGTAATTAGGTGGACTGGATAGAGCTAGTTCAAGATAGAAATAGGGTGTAATGAGATGGACTGGATAGAACTAGTTCAAGATAGAGTTAGGGTGTAATGAGGTGGACTGGATAGAACTAGTTCAAGATAGGGATATGTGGAGTACTTTTGTCAGTGTGACAGTGAGCGTTCATGTTCCTAACGCCATGGAGTAAGTAAGTAATGTAAAGGTTAAAAAGTCAGCTAAGGTTTAAATATTGCTTAATAAAAAACAGAAAAATGAAAATAAATGTAGCTGCAAAAATTAAACTTTTTATAAAACCACAATTTTTTCACGAAGAGACAACTTTATCAAATCCATTCATAGTATTTATATGCATACCAATAAAAGGTAAATAACAATTAAACACATTGTTTAACTTGGTGGGTTTTTTCATTCTTGTTTGAGCTTGTTTGTATGCATTTTGCTTAGTTTTTACTTGATTTCTTTTCTCAAATTCCTATCTAAATAACTTATCGTAAAACAATGGAGCAGACTAAGGGAGAAAGATTTTGACCTCCTGTAATAAATTTAGCCCCCACTCCCTATATATATATATATATATATATAATCCTATGATATTATCGAATGTGAAACTGAAATATGAGCTTAAATCTATCTCCAAATGGCTTCTAGATTAATTTAATTTTCAAAAAATTGCCTAAAAACATAATTTCAAATATCTTCTAAAGCTGTTTAAGTTTTTAAATTTCCAGAAAGGAACAGTTCCAAATATCTTCTAAGAAGACCCAATTTTCAAAATATTGCTGTGCAGGACCACTTCAAGTGGTTTATAGAGACATATAATTTCCGAGAAAAACTCAGGCGAGGATCAATCCAAATCGCTTCTAAAGTATCAAAATTAAAAAAAAAAATCGGGGGAGGACCTCTTCAAATATCTTATATGAAATCTAAATTTAAAAAATCTGGGTGAGGATAGTTTAAAATAGCTTCTAGAGCCATTCATATTTTAAAAGCGCCCCAAGGAGGGAGGACTACCCCCAATAGCTTTTAGGAGCCTCAAAATTTTAAAAATAATTGGAGGGAGTACAACTCTAAATATCTTTAAAAAGAGTCTGATTTCCGAGAATTGGGAAAAGAACCACTGAAATTAGTGATAGTGAAACTGAGAAGTGGGATGTATGGGGCTCTTTGCCCTTGCTGTAATAAATTAACCTCAACCCCCCCATCCATATGAATTTAATACCTTATTATATTCTTGAATATGAAGCTGACGTGTATCAAACTGTAAATAACTTATAAAATAATTAAATTTTCAAAAATTTTCAGGTGAGGATCATTCCAAATAGAATCTAAAGACATAGCATTTTTTTTAAATTGTTGCAAAAAAATACTTCAAATAGCTTCTAGGGGCATCTAATTGTCAGTAAAAAAATAGGTGAGGATCATTCTAAATAGCCTCGACAGGCATCCCATTTACAAAAATTTGCTATAGGAGAACCACTACAAAATGATTCTAGAAGCATCCAAATAAAAAAAAATCTGGGTAAGACTACTTACTTACTCCAAATAGATTATAAAAATAATGTGATTTTCAAAATTTGTGGAGAAGGACCCCCCCCTCAAATAGCTTTTAAGGACATCCAATTTTAAAATATTTATCGTTGTGGGTGTGGAAGGCATCCCTTTAAAAATCCCTTGCCTCCACGCCCCCCACTCAAATAAGTTTTCACCACCACTGTTGATAGAAAACTAAACAGTTATAAAAAAAAGGGGTATTATCTCAAGTCATCATCAGTTCTCAAGACTAGAGTGCATACAAAGTTCCTTAAGTTAATCTAACAACTGTGTACACTCCAATATCTCGGTTGTGGTGTAGCGATGAACAGATCATAACAGCTTCTTCCACATCAATCAGATCAATAAACAGATCATCACAGCATCTTCCACACCAATCAGCTCAATAAACAGATAATAACAGCTTCTTCCGCACCAATCAGAGCAATACACAGATCATAACAGCTTCTTCCACACCAATCAGCTCAATAAACAGATCATCACAGCATCTTCCACACCAATCAGCTCAATAAACAGATCATCACAGCTTCTTCCGCACCAATCAGCTAAATAAACAGATCATCACAGCTTCATCCACACCAATCAGAACAATACACAGATCATCTCAGCTTCATCCACACCAATCAGCTCAATAAACAGATCATCACAGCTTCATCCACACCAATCAGCTCAATAAACAGATCATCACAGCTTCTTCCGCACCAATCCGCTCAATAAACAGATCATCACAGCATCTTCCACACCAATCAGCTCAATAAACAGATCATCACAGCATCTTCCACACCAATCAGCTCAATAAACAGATCATCACAGCTTCTTCCACACCAATCAGACCAATACACAGATCATAACAGCTTCTTCCGAACCAATCATAGCAATAAACAGATCATCACAGCTTCATCCACACCAATCAGAGCAATACATAGATCATAACAGCTTCTTCCACACCAATCAGCTCAATAAACAGATCATCTCAGCTTCATCCACACCAATCAGAACAATACACAGATCATCTCAGCTTCATCCACACCAATCATAGCAATAAACAAATCATCTTAGCTACTTCCGCACCAATCAGAACAATACACAGATCATCACAGCTTCATCCACAACAATCATATCAATAAACAGATCATCACAGCTTCTTCCGCACCAATCAG
>CABFWO010001107.1:182560-205665 GCA_902155825.1 Timema genevievae | reverse complement strand
GGATAGCCTCACAAGTGGCGCTACTACTACACCACACACATCTCCAGCTATTATCTCTGTAACTGTGTGGATAGCCTCACAAGTGGTGCTACTACTAACACCACATACATCTCCAGCTATTATCTCTGTAACTGTGTGAATAGCCTCACAAGTGGCGCTACTACTGACACCACACACATCTCCAGCTGTAGAGAAATACACAGTAAGAAATTATCATAAAAGAATAGTGTGTGCATTTATACATGAAAACAACATTTAGGGCCGGGACAGTACGCAAAGAGTGCGGAACTCTTTACACATTTTCTTTGTCATATTATGGCAAGTTTTGTATTTTGTACCATCCATAAACACAATAACAAAAGAAAATTATAACAAAATAACCGCTCTGTAATTTCGCAAATTGACGTGTTCCATACTTTGCTACACAATATTGCCAAGCGTTTTTGATTGGCCTCGGTGAGTTTTCTTTTAATCTTTAAAAGTACCGGTACTGTTTATAAGATATTTTTACAATATTTATTCTGCTGTCATTTGAAACTTGCTACCCTATTTCTGTAGGCCTATATTGGTTTTATTTGACAGAAAATGTAGGCCTAGCTCTATGCATATATGTATTTAAGTACATCCTAACTTAATGGAGATAACCTATTTAGGGTTGTATTTATGTGATTTACTTAAGGCCTCATTTTATAATTATGTCTCAATACCTATTTGTAAATATATAACTAAGAAAAACTGTTTTATGACAAATCACACATCTAAACTAGGCCCTATGCATTTTTACACACTTGAAAATTAGGGCATAATACCTATCTTACGAGTATCTAATAAATATAGGACTAGCACAGTAAAATATTACTATAGATACAATTAATAATATAGAGTAAATCATATTAAAGGCCTGTATTAACATCCATATCCTTTGTAGGTAGGTGTGTTATTAAAGAGAAGAAATGATGATTGTTAATACTCTATTAAAAAGACACACTAGGCCTATACACTATTCCTGCAGTTAATATATTCTTAGAAAACATCTTGTTCCTGCATGGTTTGATAAAGAATGCCTGGGAGAGTTTATAATAATAAAAAATGGTTTAACTAGTGTGTCTAAAACACTTTTTGTGACTATCTCACCCATTGAATTACTATGTTATTGGACATAACATTTTATTAGGTATAATTTATAGGTTAGGCCTAGATAGAATTGTTAAAAGTTTCCCTTATCAACAATTTCAAGATGTTTATAATTCTGTATGGCTATTGTGCTATTTAAAATAAAATCAATTTTAACTGTACAGTAAATATAAAGGTAAACCGTACAAAAATAATGTTAGTCAACATATTTTCATGATGAATCCTACACAATGCCTAATTGTGCACACAATTATAAAAATATTTAGCAATTTAGCCGTCCATGCTAAATAGAGTTTAAAACTGACCTGCAAATTGCCATTAGCATAGAATCTCATAGTAAGCAGTAGTTTTGTCATTGGTGATACCGGGAGCCCACGTTTGTCAAATTTCTCAAGATACTGAACAAGTGGATACAAAACTTCTTGAAAAACAAAATCTTAACTTAAATTCATGATCTCGGTACATATTAAAAGAGTCCGGAGCATTCCTAACATATATATTTTGGGAAGGACGAGCTCGTTCTTCATCTTCAATTTCATCAATTCTATCAATGATGTCTAAAACGTTGTCAACATCAGCCACACAGTCTTCCATGTTTGAACGATGTAAACAACACTTTGTACACAGTTAGCTTCACTTCACGCACATTTTGCTTCGAAAAACTGTTAATACCTATAAAATAATAATCCAAGTATATATTAATAGAAATATGGACGTTTCTTTTTAAGAAGAGTTGGTTATTATTAATATTTATTTTAGTTTTCGATAGTAATTTAATTTATTTCGTAAACTTTAGACAATAGCAGAAGACAATATTCCACCATGTTGGATACCTGGCAGGCCGAGTAATGAGGTTGGACTGACGTTCGTAGCAAACCGACACCCTCGTAACAACAGACACCCCTCCCTTACCTAGCAAGCGTTTATAGGATTTGTGATTTGAAGCAAGGTGTGGACTGTTGACTCCCAGGGGACGTCTATACAGCCCTAAATCCCACCTGTGTTATGAGTGTTTTCTTTCTAAATGCTCTTCCACTTCTCTTTAACAAAAATTCTGATACATTTGTTATTTAACTACCTTTCCCATATATACCCTATAATGGTAATAAATCAATGTGACTAGACAAAGTGACAATATCCAATTAAAAAACTATTCTGTGTAAGATTCCTTGACAAAGCTCTAATGATATTTCAATCCAACATAGTAATTAATATTTACATTAATGTGAGTTGTGTGAAATAAGCTTATTGGAACCAAGACTGGAAAAAATCCTAAAAGTAGAATGGAAAGGTTACGCGAAAAAAGGTAAGTGTTTTTGGAGTTTTTATTAAAAAACATTTTTTGGCCAAAATAAATAAAGTATTGCTTAAGCACAAACATAGAGTTTAATTTTCTTCACATGGTGATATCAATAATTGTTGAATATCTGTCATGAGCATGGTGAAATTATCTAACAAACTTTTTAAATGAAGATAAAAAGTTGTCATTAAATTCTAGGACAACCTTGAAAGATATTAAAAAAGTGTTGATATCACCATGTGAAGAAAATTAAACTATATGTTTGTACTGAGGTAATATTTTACTTATTTGGTTCAAATTAATATTTTGCCATAAACACTACAAAAACACTGTTTTTTTCCTCGCGTCCCCTTCCATTGCACCTAGGTGTTCTATTATAAAATGTTTAGTAAATTTATCTAATTCTGATGATTGGTTTTAAAGTAAATTCAATTTCAATTGTGTATTTCTTTCTGCCACATGTACTTCATAAGCTTACATCATTCTTTGTTGCGCACTCTTCTTTCGTTCATTAGAGCAGTAAAATAGTACAGTCATCAATTTTGAAACAAGGTGAAGTTTAGAAACCAATAAGAAATCGGCTTTCATAGGTTCAGCCTATCCTGAGTTTCTTTACTGCAGTACTCGAAGCAAGATAAATAGGAGATTCCCAATCACGGAAAAGTAGCCTGATATTAGCAATGGAGAAGTCTTCCCTATCCCTGAATGAAAATGTATCGATTTTACAGGGCAGATCCATGTTGGGTGTGCTCCTTAATTTGTATTTGTAGGAGGGGTACAAATAAGTATTTGTAGTATCTAAATTGTATGGAAAGCAAAGAGCATCAAATAAATAAGTATATGAATATAAATTATTTTCAGTTTTGTAATTGTGTGAAATAATATTGTTTATGAGAAGAGTGAGAAGTATATAGAGTGAGAAGTATATAGAGTGAGAAGTATATAGAGTGAGAAGTATATAGAGTGAGAAGTATATAGAGTGAGAAGTATATAGAATGAGAAGTTGTAAAAGTGTAAATGTGATACATAGTGTTCAGTAGGCTACATTGTAAAGTGGCTCCCAAAACGTTGGGGAGTGTTGGTGAAAAGGTCCTGTAAGCGGATAATAGTATTGCCAACATTATAAAGTGGCTTCTGCTGTGGGGCCAATTCGAGTGGGAAAATGTACACAAGATCATATATATTAAATTATAAAGAAATAATTGGAGTAGTTTGCACAGAGGACGGGATTCTTTTAATTGTGTCATATTATGAGAAATTTAATATATTTGAACATTCATACACACAACGTAGGCAAATTTCATAGTCTCAAAAACTCCCTTCAAATCACAAGATGAATTTTATTATTTAACATTTAACACCAAAGATTTTTATTTCCAAACACTGACCTCCCTCTCATTTCACTTCAGGGCTTGGGTTCACTAATGGGAATAAATAGTTGTGCCCGTGCAAATTTTAAAGATGTGCCTAAATCCCTATTCACTAAAAGAAGCAGGCGCAATTTGAGAGCAAAGTTGCGCCTTTTATTAAATCTTGATTGTAACTTCATTAAATTTAAATGGTGGCATATTATTGTAGAGTCTCAAAATACAATTAGTTAACTGTACTCAATTAATAACAAAGAAATTAAAATACGAGGCGTGTTTTTTAAGTAAGTACTGTTTTGAAATTCGGCCACTGTGGAGCTGCGGCTGCCGTTCCGCGCATGCGCGTGGAGTACATCCACCTGTTGGCTAGCCACAGACGCCATTACGGAAGCATTCGACCGTGTTTACCTCTGTTTGTGAGTATTTAAAATGGTTCAGTCAATAGAAAATCCCGCTGACTGTTAAATACGCTCTGTTATTCGTTTTCTTCATGTAAAAGATGTGAAAGCGGCTGAAATTCATCGGCAGATCAGTGAAGTGTATGGAGAAAACATTATGAGCGAAGGAATGGTAAGAAAATGGGTTAGAGGATTTAAAGATGGCCGCACGAATTTGCATGATGAGGAACGAAGTGGGCGACCTCCTGTCATTACTAAAGTTGATGGAAAAGTTCAAGAGAGCAGAAGATATAAGATTTCATCTTTATCTAATGAGTTTCCTTAAGTTTCAAGAAGTGTTCTTTATGGAGTTGTGACAGAACACTTAAATTATCGTAAGTTGTGCTCACGCTGGGTACCGAAAATGTTGACTGAGGTGCACTAAACCAAACGTTTAGCCAGTGCTTTGACTTTCCTTGAGCTAATACAGTGATTTTGGTGATGATTTTTTAAGCCAAATTGTCACAGGTGACGAAATATGGGTGGCTCATGTTACGCCAGAATCGAAATAACAATCCATGGAATGGCGGCATTCAACATCAACCAAGAAAATGAAGTTCAAGCAAACAATTTCAGCTCGAAAAATCATGTATACTGTGTTTTGGGATAGGAAGGGGGTGTTGCTTGTAGATTTTTTGCCTCGTGGTGACACAATTAATTCTGGGACCTATTGTGAGACCTTAACCAAACTGCCGTGCAATCCAAAACAAAAGGCGAGGCATGCTGAGTAAGGGGATTGTTTTGCTTCATGATAATGCCCGTCCACATGTGGCTAATTGTACCCAAGATCTCATCGCATCATTTGGCTGGAAACAACTTGATCACCCTCCGTACAATCCTGATCTAGCGCCTAGTGACTACCACTTGTTCCTGCATTTAAAAAAGCATCTTGGTGGTCAGAGCCACGACGATGATGATGACCTCAAAACGGCTGTGTTGCAATGGTTATCAAATCAGGCGGCAGATTTCTATGAGGATGGAATTCAAAAGCTGGTTGTACGGTACGACAATTGCCTTAATATTGGTGGAAATTATGTTGAAAAGTAGATTAAAGTACAGGCTTTCATGTAAAAATAAAATTGATAAAAAAAGTACACTTTATGTGTTTTTTATTTCAAAACGGTACTTACTTACAAAACACGCCTCGTATATTTCCTCTTATATTCATAATTTTTTCCAAGATTCATATTCAAGATTGGATTCGTAGAGTAGAAGATGCGACCCAAATCTATAAAAAATTCTAATTGGCCAAGTAATGTGAAAAAACTGAAATAACCCTAATATTTAATAATTTACGGAAAGTAGAATATTTATTTATTTATTTATTTATTTAGCACATCTCACTACCTATTCAGGTTATATGCTTATGTGTTAGGGATGAGAAAGGTTTAATTTAGAGGAAGTGTACCTATATTGTGTGGAGGAAAAGTGGAAAATAATTTAGGAAAAACCACCCTCAGTACACCCGACAGAGATTCAATCACAGATCTCACTGTCGACGGCAGCCTTGTCCAACACAAGAGTGATGCCTTAGTCCAAGAGGCCACCAAAACAGTTAAGTAGAATAGAATATTGAATTAAACATTGAAAAGAGGATAGAAGGCTAGTTAAGGCCTTCCTCTTTTCAATGTTTAATTTATTACATCCATTTGGAGCCATTTTTCCTTAGTTTACATAAAAAGTAGAATGTGATAGGGATAGGTCCTTCAGACCCAAAAAGATATTCTAGACCCAATTTTTTTTAAATCTCACAAAAAATCAAACATAAGAAAAAATTCATGACTCTAATAAGTGTTTAGTAGCTTGTTTATTATTCGGCATTAAGCCAAATATAATTTTATGACAAACTAGGAGTCAGACACTATACCATCAATTTAGCCCTTAACTGAATGAGGATTAATAATTAATATTATACCATAGAATGTTATGGTTTCTAAGTTATATGACAATTTATTGCATTACAAAACATATACCAAAAAGGACAATGAGGTTTTCCTCAAAGGGAATAGCTATAGCAGTTTGCAAATTAATGTTAACAAAATCAGATTTAAAGAAGAAGGAGAAAACATTCCAGTGTGGGGAAGTTAACCTCTTATCTTTACCATGTTTTCTAGGATATGAATTCAGGATTTGCAGGTAAAATGCAGATTCAAATTCGACACTCCGGTTCAACGAATCGATGAAATAATTCATTAATACTTTTTGTCTTAGTACCTTGTAGACTGAGTAGCGCAGCGGGGAAGGAGGGTGTACGAGGAGAGTCCATCCCAAGATTCCCATTGCCAGGGTGGTGGTGGTGATGGTGGTGGTTGTCCTCCATGCTACCATAGTCATTCGGCTCAGTCTTAGGAAGGATCGGCATGAGATCGGACATGGTGCCACCCCTATCCGACATTGCCGTGTCGCTCGAGTTACTGTCCTCCCCCGTTGAATGTGCTTGGAGAGATGAATCAGAGTTTCCTTTGAGCTGTGAAATTATAAAATAAATTATATATTTATATAAATAATATATATAACATTAATACACATATACATATAAATATCTGGGCTGCACCTCTCGTAGCCTGGATTGTGGGTAAAATTAGATGCTACTTATGTATTGGTGCACAGGGGATGCCCAAATATCTTAATCGTTCATTTAATCCATGTCCCGAAGAGATGAGGTGATGGTGCTAGTGAATATGAAGGTGTGGAACCAGTAAAAAACTTTTAACCAAGCTCAAGCCTAGCTAACCAGGCCCTGGTGACTGTTGAGATGATGACCCTTTCGTGAAAAATATTCATGAAATCAGCCAGTAATCCAACCCGAGACCCTTAAATTCGTAACACTATACCACAGGGCCAGTTATTTATACTATATATACAAACACAAACACACACACTGGAATCGTGTCAAGTTTATTTCAAATGGAATGACTGAAATAAAGATTTAGTATCAATAGGTCAATAAATAAGAGATTTAAGTTGTGTAGAACAAACTTACAATGTAATGCAGCTAGATAAAAAGCATTAAGTGTGCGTGTGTATATTTAGAAAACTATTTGTCTATTACATCCTTCAGAAATCCGCAGCCATCGATTAAGATTTTTTTTTCAATAATGTATGTATTATTAACATGGGGAAAGAAGGTTTATTCGAGGTTACATATTTTGACATTAATACATATTTAAGTGATGTTGCTATATATTATCACATTAATACATATTTAAGTGATTTTGATATATATTTATGTGTATATTTTGTAGTTTATTACTGCATAAAAATCTGGGCTCTACATATCATTCCAATGTTCAAAAAGGAAAATAAGAGAAAATGTGTAGACTTTAGGGGTATCACGCTAGTGAAATGTTATGATGCTGCTGGAAAAGATAAGAGAGACGAGAATAAGGAAGATGGTAGAACCACTATTAGAAGAAGAGCAACATGGATTTAGGAAAGACCAAAGTACTACAGACCTCATATCTGCAGTGAGAATGCTAGTGGAGAGGTACTGGGAATGTTGGAAAAAACCTCGTGATGGTATTTTTAGACGTCAAAAAGGCCTACGATTGTGTTCCGAGAAAGAAGATCTGGGTGTGTATAGAAGGTATGAGAGTGTCAAGCTTCGTGATTGACAAAGTGAAGATATGTAACAGTTGTGTCCAAATATGGACTTTAAGACCACAGTGGTTTGAAACAAAGAGAGGAGTCCAACAAGGAAGTTTCTTCTCATCATAGTAATGGACCAGATCATGATATGGTGAGAAAGTGAAGTGGAAGTAGATAAAATAGATGATTGGAACACCAAGTTAAAAGAATTAGAGTTAAATATCAGTAAAACCAAGACAGTGGAAATAACAGTCAACACAAAAGGATCAAGTTCAACCATCCTTCTGAGAGGAACTAGACTAGAAACAGTGTACAACTTAAAATACCTTCGAAGCTTCATCTCAAAGGACAACCCTGTTAATAAAAAAAATAATCAATAGGACACCGAAAGCATCACATAGACAGCCAAATACCTCGGAGAGCAGAATTAACTATGTTTAACCCTTACTTTGTTCCAATTTTTATCTAAGGACTTGAAACATATACCCTAATAGGCAACAGCAAAATTCAACCAGTGGAAATGAGATACATCAGAGCTATTATAGAGAAGACCAGGAAAAACCAAGATCTGAAATGCAGTAGTGTACCATGGCCCGAATAGAGTGCAATGTTTTTTCTCCTAAAAATGTCCTTCTGAAAAGTGTACTCTTATTATATGCACAGCCCATTTACTTTTATTTTTCATGTAGAACATATTACATATTTTAAGGTTGTATTATGTGCAAGGAAAGAAGTAAGCGTCACAGTTCTGGGTGCCGAGGTTGTAGGCAAGTGCAGAGTTCAGTGGCATGGGCACGTGATGATAACGGATAACACGAGAACGGTAACTTTGATACTTTGAAAAAAAAAATCAAAGAGATAAGCCAAGGAAACGACGACGTACAGAAACTATGAGATCAGCGGTGGAAAAAAAGAGGATTTAAGTGGGGAAAAAAGTTGAGGAACAAAAATTTTAATGCAACAGAAATAAATAAACAATTTGAATGAAAAATGTAAACAGTTTCATACTAGTTTCTTTTATGAATACAAATTCGACTCATATTTACATAAATAATATCGCTTTCAACATATAATATCGTTTTTTGAGAAAAATAACACCACTTTTCCCTTAAAAATAAACTCACCTTTTGCATGTATATACTTATGAGGAATCAGTGAAGCATTCCTATGCCATAAAGTTCCCAAACCTGCCTTAAACTATTTGATTCCTGGAGCAAATGTTAAGTCATATTCTTTCATGTATGATGTCATACTTGTTTTTAGTTTTCTCAGTCTTAGATTATAAAGTTTCACATCTTTTCACAGAATTCTGGCAACCTCTGTGGGCAAAGGGTCTGGGATTAGGTCAATTCAGCTTCGCGAGGACAAATATGGAGCTACCTGAATGAAAAAGTAGTGGCTCCAGCCTAGAAAACTGAGATCAATGGCTGGAGGGTTTTTGTGCTGACCTCATGACACCCTCTATTCACAGAAGTTAGCACTATCTTTATCAACATACAGTGCCTGCTCTGTTGGTATGGTTCGATTGCGGGCTGACGTCATGGATTTTTTTTTTCTCACGGACGTTTGCATAGTAAAATTCTTGGGAGTCTGAAAGCACTTTTTCATACCAAAAACTAACAAAATTGATAATGAATGTTACCTGATGCGCGGCACTAGGTGTGTGTACAGATGGCCCTTCTAGTGCCTGACCTAGTAAGGTATCTCTCATCAGTTGGTCACCATTGTTGTTGTTGTTGTTGTTGTTGTTGTGGATTGCAGATGATGCAGGGGACGGCGAGAAGCAATGTTCGTTACTGCGAGTTCGTTTCGGAGGTGGAGAAATTGGATCTTCAGTAAAACTCTCTTTCAAGTCATTGGACTGTGACCAGGGATGTGAATTTGTGGCCTGAAATCATAGTGGGCACAGATAAGTACAAAGATTGCACCAATATAAATAAATATACCTCTATTTGTTTTATATGTAACAGCGGGGTGGGAGTAGAAATTTATCACTTCTAGTCGAGTGTGAATGAAAACAAGTTTTTAGTCTAACTCAGGTAGTATAGAACAATAAAATAAATACTTGAAATTGAATTTCAATGATAAATAGAACCAAGAATGAACCATAATCTTTTGGAATTAAATTTTTTGTGAAAAAATTTGTATCGCACAAATTTAAATTTTTTAAATAAAGTCAATACAGAATATTTGAATCTATTTAAATTCTAGATTTGGATTTGATGGGTTTAGGTAAAAATGTGAATCCAGAATTCATACTTGCTTAACAAATTGATAAAATCTAAGGCTGGACCGATCCCGATAACCGATCCGATTTATCAGCCGATATTGGCACAATCGGCCAAGGATATTCGGTTTTTATCATGCAGATATTTTATGTCGATAATTCAAAATCTATAGATATATTTTAAATTCTCAAGTCATGAAACTATAGTTCACAGTTCAAACAAAAATATTTAAATAGTCTCTTGCATGTAAACAAAAATGTTTTAATTCTGCCTTAGATATTTTATTCTATAATAAACAGTAAAATCAACATTTTAGATTCTAAATTTGTTAGTTATGGTTATGAATTTTTTTGGGTAAAATATGACAGGGCCAAAACATTTTCTTACTTTATGTGTACGTGGCCAAATAAATTTGAAAATAAAATAGGTATATTCTAAAATTGTGTTTATGATAGTTATTGTGTCTGATTTATTTAGGGGCCTAGTTGATATTTGAATTTGTTATCTATTAGGGACGTGCGAGACTCAAAAAATCTTGAAAATTCAGGAAAAAAATAATCTCGATCTCATCTCAAAAGTTAAAAAATGAATCTCTAAAATTCTAGAGATTAAAAAAGCAAATAATGGCCCTAAGAAATTATAAAACCAAACTGGGAATTTATTATTTCCAATAATACTGTGATAACCTAAAAATAGGCTGCATCGCATCACCTCCCACCTTAACCCCAAACAGCCTTCACTAAGAAATGTTTTGGTTATAAATATTGTTGTTCAGTATCAAACTTTGACAATACAAGCTGTTACACAACAAAATTAAAATATAAATAATGTTAATTGTAACTACCTATCACTATTTTATTAACTGCATTTAAAATGTGTATTAAATTTCTCAAGTGTTTGAATGAACTATATATAAGACTATCTAAATCAAGTGCCAGCTCAAATGTCAAAAAGAAACTCTATAAATTATATATTTACTTTAATAAATATAATTAATTTTTTTTACTTTCAAAGGATGTTTTCTCGTCTCGTTCGCGATACTTTTTTATATTCTCGTCTCAAATTGAAAAAATGGTTCTCGCACATCCCTATTATTTATGATTATGAGTGTTCTTGTTTAATACGACAGGGCCAAAATATTTCCTTATGTATCATTAGCCTTCATTTAAAAACAAACTACGTGTATTCTCCTTATGTATACAATATTAAGTTTATGCTTTTTATTTTTTTTTATTTTTGGTATTGGTATTTTAATTAATTTGTAATTATGTACATTCTTGTTTATTATAACAGTGCCAGTAGGTCTAACAATAAAATTAAATATATATCTAACCAACTTTAACATCTAAAACTTTAATGTTAACTTTTATTCAACAAACCTACTACTATCATGAAAAGTATAAAAGTCCCAAAATCATTTAATTCTTATTTTTGAGTATTGTTACTGTACACTTTTGTAATATTGCAAAAAAAAAAACTAAATCAGCGTCGGCTACCGGCAATATCGACATCGGAAATATCTGAAAAAGGGCTTAACGGCCCAGCCCTAATATAATCGCTAATCAGACAGGAAACAAATTGTGTGGTAGAGTAAATAGAGAATTTAGTTATAGAGTTTCAGGTTGTAGAGAAATCACATAACTGACAGTTGTTTGTGATAGTGCATATCCTGAATTTTAAAAAAGTAACTAAACCCAACTTTTTATGAATAGTGATTGAATTGAATAAAAGAGTGGTATGATCTATATATGATCTCTCACCTTTTGAGATGAGTGCTATTGACAATTTTTTTTAATAAACCTAAAATGTGTCTAGAATGTTTATAAACTTTTTTTACCATTTAATTATTGGATTGTATTCAAAAACTTAACATAGTAAAACATTCAATTTTAATTTGAAACATTATTAATGTAAGCCTAAAATTAATCATTTAATTTGAATTGGAACTTATTTTTTAAATAAAATATTCGATTCAATTTTTTTTAAGCATGAGATTTGACTAGGATTCAATTTGATGAAATAAATTTAGCATGATAATCGATTCCAATTTAACCCAAAAAATTTTTTAGCCATGAGATTTTATGTGGATGAAAAAATATAAAAAAAATGTAGGCATGAGATTTGATTAAAGTCAGCCAAGATTCAAATTTGATTAAAAATGATGGACTCACATAAGCTTTGTTTCTATTTATTTTTAATGTGAAATAATGCTGAAAGTTACCCTCAAAGGCCAAATTATTCACGAGAGTACACATTCAACACACAAATTTGTATTTAAAAAAACCTTAATTATGTAAATTTCTTTATTTGAGCTGTATCTGAACTCTTTAATTACGAGTTGTTGGCATGCCTTGTACCCTTGACAGTTGGATCAGCAAGGACACAAGGAAGTGTAAATCTATCTAAACTGTCACTAAGGCCGCTGGTGCATCCATCCTACACCCTTGGTTCAAGGTATGAGGAGTCCTTAAAGCAGCCCTGGGAAATTATAGCTCACAGGGGCTGCATGCGGTGGACTGTTACATTTTCAATGTGGCCCACCAACTTTAACTATTTATTCATGAAAAAAGATAATAGTGCTAAGAAATCAGAATTATAAAATATTTAATCGTAAGGAGGCCCAATAGCTAAATGATTTAATAATAATGGAAATTGATAAAATAAATAAAAGAGAAATTTAAACTAATAAGTGTAAATTTAATTAAGAAAGCCCACCTAGGGAAAAGGAAAAATGCAAATTTAAACTAATAAGTGTACATTTAACTAAGAAAGCCCACCTAGGGAAAAAGGAAAAATGCAAGAGGAATCCAGTGCACAAAGGTGAATTCTTCTTCCTTTCTTCTGTCTTATAGAGAATAAGTAGTCACACACATATTTAAACACAAATATAGTATTTCAGAATAGTTGTCTTTATTAAACAAAAAAGAGGAAATAGGAAAGACAGTTTACACAAACACAAAAACTACTTCATTTTGAATTACAATTAAAAATCAAAACGTCACCTTTGTGTATTGGATTCCTCCCGCATTTTTACTATTTCCCTAGGTGGGCTTTCTTCATTAAATTTGCACTTATTAGTTTGTTTTTATTTTTTATTTATTTTCATAAATTTCCGTTGTTATAAAAATAAATAAAATAATTCGATTCTTTTGGAAGAGTAGAACAGTTCTATTCAACCCACCTATGAACATTTATAAGCAGGTTTAAGAATCTCAACTACTAAATTTATACCTGACATTAAATAAATAATGAAAGTAGAGCTGGGCCGATCAGCTATTTTACCGATTAGTCCGATGCCGATCATTTGTTGCCGATTACGCCGATCACCGATGCCGATTATTTTTGTTTTCAATTTTAATAAGTGTATAAAGTAAAATGACCCTTAAAACAAAAAAAGTTACTTTTACTAGTTTTATAATGTCCAATATAGTTTTGTTTTAATAACATTTAAATAGAAACTTTTAAAATGTAAGGGTTGTTTAATTATTATTTTATATTGTTATTGCTAGGACAAGTGAACCTGTCATTAAACAAAAACAAATCACATTAATAAATAGCAAATATACCGCTACATGTTAGATAATTAAAATATGATTTCACATTTATGATTAAATAGGCCTACTGACCCTTTCATTAGACAAAGACAAATCATAATCAGCAAATTTAAATTTAATTCTAATGATAAAAAATAATCAAGGCACACATATTTTTGCACACAAGGAGAATAGGCCTACATCTATTTTGTTTTTAGATTAAATAGGAATTTTTACATCCAATGTCTATTAAAATATGGCTTCAATATTAAACAATTTTTAACAATCGTAATATTTTTGTGAATTGTGATTTAGATATATCTTAACATAGGTTTTTGTGATTCTACAAAGCATTCCATCATAATTTAACTACTAAATCTTAATATTGTATAGAAATAAGTGGTTTCTTAAAAAAAAGTATAATAAAAAGGTATCACCATTTTAAACAGTAATCCGATCTTTTTACTAACAATTTAAATAATATTAATGAAAAATAACATTGTTTTAACTACATTTAAATAAAAACTACCTTTAGAAAATCGAATTAACGGTGAACGGGTCAAAATGAACGGATCATCGAACTGAACCAGATACAATGAATCGTTCATTTAAAAGAACGATTTTGCCCATCTCTACTTCAATATGATAAAATAAATAATAAATAACATAATGTGCAACGAAAGTTATTTTTCGTGTTTTTTTTAAGAAATACTTTAAAACTTATTTTAATTTACTTTTAACTATTAAAGAAAATGTAAAATTTAAATATTAATATATATTAATTAAATTCATATTGAAATATGAGCGAAACAAATTCCCTGCCAGTGGAAAGTTTTGTACTTGCATTAAAAGAAAAACGGTTTCCATTTAAAACAAAATGTGCGCATGTGCGAGATTATTACGTCCGATGTTTCATTTTTTGGGCATCTTTAACAAATCGAAATAAAACAACACCAATATGCTAATATTTTATTTTATGATTATTAGATTTGTTATTTGTGAGTATTTTTATTTCTAATAACGTGCATAAATTGGAAAAAGACCTATGGTAAATATATTTATTTTGATATATTTTGTTTGGAATGTTGGATGTGCTGTTTATTTCAAACCTAAGTCGCTAAGAACAAGCTAATTATTCAAATATCACATACGAGAGAGCAGAGATAAAATATTATTTTTTTAGGACTTTAAATATACCCACACATTCTAAATAATCGGCATAAATAATCGGAGATTCAAACACCGATCATCGGAATCACCGGTTATGCGATAATCGGCCGATGATCGGATTAATAATCGGCATCGGCCCAGCCCTAAATGAAAGACATAAAAACAATCCATTCATCTCATTGAGTTCTGTTTTATTGGAGATCACTTACAATACCTATTTATATATATTTTCTTCTTTTTTAAAATAATAAAGTGTATATTTAAACATCATATATTTGGTGGCTCATTCTTATATTAAGACTCTCAATGCGGCTCTTCAGCCAAAAGATATGCCCAACCCTGCTTTAAAGAATATTTTGTGAAATCACAATGCAGTAACAAACACAGTAACTCACAGGAGTCAGTTTGTGGCCATCTTTAGTGGGTACATCCGCAAGGCCTCTGACTTGTAACATCTGTGCAGTCTTCAGGAAGTCTGTGAGCTGATCCTGACCGATATGGACCTCTCCATTGTACATAAAACGGAGTAATGATTCCATATCCTTCTCCTTTACATCACGCAAAATTACTATAGGATGCTGGCATGGGTTTGCCTGGAACAAAAAAAGGTTGTGGGGTCAGGGCTGAAACAATTTTATTACTACCAAATTGCCTGTGTTTTCCAGGTTTTCCACAAAGAATTCCCATTTTTCTAGGAAGCTTAAGATTGAAGAAAAGAGCAATAAGATCTCATTTTTCATCAAAATGACAAGTAGCTCATGGTACTCATGTTTAAGAGGCTAATTTAAGATTGATGGGGAAGTAGATCTTATATAACTCCACAACCCTTGTTTAAAGGGTGTTAAGATATGTTTGAATCAGCGAGCTTAATTAAGGTGGTGATGTAGAGGACACAAGAAGAGGCCAGTGTTTTTGCAGTTTTTATAACAAAACATTTTTAGGCTAAAATAAATAAAATATTGCTCCTGTAGAAACCTTTAGTTTTATTTTCTTCACATGGTGATATCAATTTTTTTTTTAAATAAAGAGAAACAGTTATCATACAATTCCAGGACATCCTTGACAGATATTCAAGAAATGTTATTACAATATGAAGAAGATTAAGCTCTATGTTTGTACTGAAGCAATATTTGATTTATTTTGATATAAAAACTACAAAAACATTGTCCTTTTCTGGCCTTCCCTAATCCTCAAGTTTACTTTTTCGTCCATCAAAAGACCTACTTTAGTATGCCTGCGAAACAGTTTTGATAATAGTGACTAACCATGATTAATAAGAATGTAGGCTATTTTTGTTCTTATAAAAATAAAAAAATAAAAATTTAGAGTTTTACAAGAGATTTTTAAAAAGATTACAAATTTCTTGGAAAAAATTAAATAGCATATATAATGATAATAATTAGGCAATAATTCATTTTAAATATAGTTAAAACAATTTTGTTCAGAATGTATATCTGAATGTAATTCATGTTTGATGTGATTATCAAAATATGTTTTGATTTTCTTAGTAAAATTTATTAAATGAACTAATAACCAAATTGTGTTACAAACTATGTTGGTTTTTTTGGTAGTTCCATAACATTACAAGAATAATTTAGATAAGATAAAACAATTAGTTGTAATTATCTTCCAGGGAAATTTGATAGAATAAAAACTAAATTGGGCAATGGGCAGTAACCATCTATCCTTTATAGAAGTATGTAAGCTTTTTAGTCAGAAGAAACAGCGTAAAGTGTGGACTGTGTTCCTCATTCTATTGTGAAAACCATATTGTATTCAGCTCTTATTTCTTCTTAAAAACCTATACTATACTCAGTGCGTTGATTAAACTTACTAGTAGCCAGGCACAAATGCGTCACGATTTCTACATGCAAAACTTAGAAGTTTTTAGGCAATCTAGTACAAGCTGGGAAATTTTTATTTTACCTGAAGATCTCTGAACTTGGGATCTGTAAAATGAGCCATTTCCCACCATCCTATGATTTGCCAAAGTTGGAAATTTTCCAACCAAGTATCCAAATTCTTTCAGAATTATATAGGCTTGTAGAAATACATTAAATTGACAGAATTGGGTGGTTAATTTTTAAGAAACATATCTTTCATTTACCGTTAATGGTAGCTCAAGCTTAACTTGCCTGGAACCACTATGGTACAAATTATAAGGGCCATGGTGTGGTCGGCAAAGGTAAGACTGCTACCTTTCAAAGTAAATGGAGTGTATAAGCATTCATTTAGAAATAGATGTGGAAATGTCAAAGTGAAAAACCCAACATTTAAAACCAACGTGTTTGGGGAATGAACATGGCTTAGCAGCTAAAGCTGATGTAAATCTCTTAGACAAACCTACCCTCCGTTTAATTATTGAGCTAGTACCTGCATTAGTGGGCATGGAGATTAAATGATCAATCTCGGCCGGTCTGGTTCACCTGTGACCAAAGGTCGGAGGATGTATATTGGTCAAGAGTAATAACGATATTTTTTTCCTAAATGGTTTTCCATTCTTTTCCATTCCACCAAAATATGAGTACAGTTACTCTTATATCACACCTTTCTCATTTCCATACAATTAGTGTAAAGTGCACACACAAAAGAAAAATTATCACTATTATTAATTTAATAGCCCATTAACTAAACCTAGCCTACCGGTAGTAAAGTATGTAGGTCAATTACATAAACTATAACCCAAAAATTACTACCTTGAGAAGACGTCGGAAATAAGGGCTGCAGGCTGACAAGACAACTTTGTGAGCAGTGAAGGAGCAGCCATCACAGGCCAATGTCACGTCCACAAAGTCCTCCTCATCCCGCAAATGTCGGAACGAAGAGAGTATGCTGGCATGGAAATCATTCCAGCGCAGACTGTACTGCTGTTCCGAATCCGCCGCCTCCCCCATCTGGTCTCTCGTCACTGCCACATCCAAAACACGGGCCACTCTCTCAGGATTTTCTTAGCACGGGAAACCGTCTTTGATGTTCCACCCTGATCTCGGTACTTGTTTCATGTATTAGTATGTTCTACTTGTCATTCTTACTACCCTGAGTGTTGCACTTTTCCTTGCGAGACCCCTGAAACAAAAAATTAACACCAAAATTATTTCAGATTAGCTATGGTGACAGTAAGGCCTACACACTTTAACAAGGTACATAATATATAACTATACTGGTTTACCCGAATATACGACTAAGGTTTTTTTCCGAATTTGGTTTCCTCAAAATTGTGAGCTATTTTATATTAACGGACTTGAACTTTTTTTTCCATCAGGGTCAATGTTTATTTGTTAGGGATAGTACGCAACGGTCGATTATTTTTACATTGAAGACTTTGTCAGCAGACTTTTCACTATTTTATAAATCCATATAATTATGTAGCAAGGCACCATTGGCATAGGCTACTCCTAATCTGTTTGAATCATCTATGAAAAACCTTCTGAAAAATTACTATTCTGTATCAGACCAAAATATTGCACACATTAATTGATATTATTTATAGCACTTTAGTTTTCTTCTATACCATTTCATTTTAGAGTATTTGGATTCAATAAATACTGCATATCTAACAAATTAGATTAGAAACATGATGATTTAATTTGGGAGGATGTTGACTGCAAACTATTAGAAACAAATATAATGCAAGTGTCAAGGAAAGTGACAAAGGATTCTTGGTTTCAGACAGTGACAGGATTCTAATATAAGTGTGATTTAATTATTTTAATAAATTATACTAATCCCTACAATGTGTTAAATATGATAGGTCCACCACAACAACTTCATTACCTAATAAATCAATGTAGTTGATGTGGCTTGTTAAGTCTAATGTGTGCTTTTTCATAAAAACCTGAATACTTTTTGGGGACTCTTAAATGTCAAAAGTTGTTTCAAAGAAACCTTCATTTGAGAATATACTTGATCTCTAACACTGCATCTAATGTTAGTAACATCTTCCATTGATATTATGATCAAAATATTTAGTAGTTTGGTACCAACCAACAAAATTAATATTTAATTTCACCTCACAATACGTTAATTCACAAGTTTATAGGAGCCCTGCTTATCATATCTGTGTGCCATGGTATATTATGACGAGCACTCCACATCAAAATACATCACGGGAATAAGAAAGTTTCCACCTGTGATGTGTAAACTATGAGCCAGAAGATATTTTACTTAAGAAAAAATTAGCTTAAAAATAAGACCAAAAATATAACTCTCCAATTATTTAATTAAAATTTGATTATATTGAAACTTTGCTCATGCAATGAGAAATTAAATTGTAATATATTGAATCATATATTAGAGCCCGGCTTGTATCTCGGATGAGTGAGGTTAAGGTGTGAATCTCCGCTCTCTATAATGATATTGGTACTCCCAATTAATTAATGTATAGCATACAACCTGAACAGATAGTAAGATGTGGTGCTAGAAAAATTAATTACTGTATCGTCTTATTAGAAAACTGCAAGATGGAATTATTATCTATCCCTGAAAAATTGTTGGTAAAATGACTACAAAACTAATTGTTTATGTTTATAGTTCTGACAAAAATAGAAAGAATAAAGTACTGGTAGTCAATTTCTTTAATCTTAAATTAAACACAGATGAATGGTTAAATTGTTACCTACCACCAAATACATATAATGAGATTGAATCTGTCAAATTGAATATGTCAAATTTGTAAAAGCTTTTGCTATTTAAAGGTTCATGAAGTTAGCCACATTGTGTGAAGACATCATTATGAAAAATATACAAACACATTCCAAATCCATCAAACAAAACTACTCATGTACCTTATAGTTAATGCAATCACTTCTCGCTTCCCTCAAGACGTTAAAACCTAGTTTTTTTTTTTTACTTGTGCCTTGATTACTTCAAAATATCATCTAAGATAAATTGAAATAAATAAATTATAAGTTTCAAACTTTTAAAGCTTCATACAGTAGGGCTGAAATAACAGTCAATTAACATTACAATTATCCAAATGAATGGTTAGGTAGGCGGAATGAACGTCAACCTCATCTATTCTGCTACTACCTGATGTTTTTTAATGAATTTAAGACATTAACCAACCAATTTTTAAAGTAGGCTCCTCTGTACTCCTCTTAACTTATGTTTAAAATTGTTCTACAAGTTAATCTTTCCTAACACTTCCTTAGTGAAGGGTATATGTGCATATAATTTGTTGGAGTTTAATAATAGGTTTAAGAGGTCAGGCTAGAAATTTACTTGATTGCAAGTGACAGGAAGGTTAAGATTTTATTCATTGGAGATGGTTTTTCAGAGGTGATTTTACCATTCCCTTTCCACAATAAGATGGACACAATAAGTTCCTCTACATCACTACCTCATAAATAAAGTCATCTTTGAATACTTATAGGATGTTAAAATGTTTACACAACAAATAATTTATAATATATTCAACAAAAGATATATAGTGTGCAAGATTTTTATGACAAACTACATTTTAGTAGACTAGGTATGTCCATTCATATAACCATTGGTGTAATAAGTGACCCGCAGCTACAGAATCAATTATTATATTTTTAATAATAGTATGTTAAAGAACAATTAAACTCAAACCCTGATTTTTACCAGAAGAATAAAACTATATTTTCCATCATGAGGTAATTAGATTCATTCAATGTGGCTGCTTCGCTCAGTAAGAAAGTCTCAATTGATTTCAGAAAAAAGAGCTTAAAATACAATTTTTTGTGTCATTTTCTGGAACTACTTCTCTATTCTGTCCAAGCTTATAATTACTTTTACCCTTTACCTACAACCACTCTTTGTCATGTCAATAAGAAATAAGGGAGAGAAAAATATGAAACTTCTTATCTCAAGGTAAAGAGAAAAGCTTGATGCTAGATTTCAAAATATGTTAAGATTTTCTGTTGTGAGCCTATAAAAAAATTAGTGTAGGCCTATTTGTTAGAGGAAGGCTAAATAGAGAGCCCTCTTTCATCACTCTGGTCTCGTTGATTTGAAAATATGATTAAAAAGTAATTGAAATTGAGGTAATGTCACATTTTCACAAAGCTTTTTTCCATTAATAAAACTCAAAAATAAAGGGATAAGGTAAAATAGCCCTGTTGGAATCTTTTGACTTTATTTCAGTATGGGCAATATTGTGAAATAACGCACCATAGAATTATATATTGCATTAAATCCGAATGTCTGTGTGGCAATTTCTCGCTTACCATGGCGGCCCCCTTAAGGTCTACCGGCAGGAAAACAAATCTGACAAGTACTGGCTTTACCAAATTTGGTGCTGCATACAATTCACAGTAACATTCAAATGTCAGATTGTCAAGACATTTAAATTTTGTTCATAGGCCTAGATGTATTTTTGGTTAATTCAATTGATTGTCTAGCCTATTTGTATATTCTTTGTTCCTCTGTATTTGTTTGTATTTCTAACAAACATTTATCAGTCTCAGATGAAAAACGATAAATTACAATATGGTAATGTATTGTGTGCACTTAATTTTTTTAATTAGTAATGGCCAATTAGCCTACTTACATTAAAATCTAAGCTGCTTTATAAAGTAGATACAGGGTCTTCTATTGCTTAACTATTTACAGATGTTAGGCACGCTTGGTATGCCAGTGGTCAACTTTTTGTTTATTTTAGGTCTACTACAAATATTGATTTGAGAATAATACAGTCGGCCTACTTTGAATATTTTTAATGTTTTAGGCTTACTAATAATCTCAAAACAAAATTTGATAGGCAAATTGTGAAATGTATTATATTGGTTGATGTACTCTGGAAGTGTCACAATTTAAATTTAGGATATTTAATTTAGCTAGGCCTACCTAAGAAATTGTTAAAACTATAGCATACGATATATTTTAAAATGATCTTGCGGAATGTGTTTATTTGAACTTCATTTGGACCAGTGTCATATTATGTTCTCAATGTTGATATTTTTATGTGCTATTTAAATTTATTTAAATTAAAGCCTACTCTTAAACACAAAGTATAAAAATGTGTTAGGTACTTAAAACGGAATGATGTTTTATACATAAAGGTCTATGAACTTGTACATAGCTTTAGTTGTTTCAAAATACCTTTTTTTTTTTTGCAAATTAAGTACTGTTCCAATCTATGTAGAGGGGTATTTATGTTTTGATAATCAGCCTATTAAAATAAATCCAACCATAAAATATGGCCCAAACTAATATTAGAGTGGTCACTGAAGTTTGTTTTTAATGTCCATGAATATTTTGTTTTGCATAAAGGAGAATTATATCCTGATGGTCTAGCAAGATGTAGGCCTATACAAATATTGACACATAATAGAAATGTGTGGAGTTATAGAAAAAATATATCAGGAATTATCAATTTAAAAAAAGGTTTAATAATTTGGCACTACATTTTGTTTTGTTAGCATAACTGATTTTTACAGGGGGAAAAAAAACAGTAAAAATATTAGAAAATACAAGTAGGCTAAATGGTTCAAGTAGGCCTAATAATCATTTATTGAGATGATAAACATGTAAATATTAATTAAATGCCGATATGAATACTTAACAAAGTATTAATACCAAGATTACTAAAAAAGATATTTCAAAACTATTTAAATTTAGTTAAAGATAAAATTAGGTTACGTTGGTTGTTAAAAAAAGGTCTGGCCTGAACTAATTAAAATATAACTAAACACATGTCATTTAAGTAATTAATAGTTAATCTATATTTTTTAATTGTGACGATCACAGTAAATGCAAAACACATGAATACGAACAAGACTAGATCCAAAACATTGAAAAACAACATAAGTGTTAATTACGGAGAATAAATGCGTAGTGGTCCATTCGACCTAGCCCTATTTGACATATCACATTTCGACTTAAATGACACCTCACACATTGCACAAAAATAATATAGCTCTTTTAGTAAATATTTACTACACTAGTACGCTGCGGTAGTGAAAAGTAAACCACATAAAGTATGAAAAGCAAACATTAAAACACCAAATAAAAACACAATCGAAAATCAATAAGAGAACAACTTGCCACTATCACTTTCTTTTCAAAATGATCGACATTTCGCTACAATCAGTGCCCTCCCTTTTCGACTTCACTCTTATTCGTCTAGTATATCGGTCACACAAATAAAGAAATAAAAATAACAAATTACATAAAACACTGGTGGCTGTATTCATTTAAAAAAACACAATAAAACAATATTTTTTTTTCAAAATATCACTGTAAAATAATCCTTAAGAATGTACCAGACCGACCTTCTCGTCTCGTCACGACCTTCCAAGTACGACGCCTACTAGCTTATGACCCGGTGGGTTCACTTAGCCATCATGGCTGCAAAGAAAACTTCAAAGCGAACAAAAAAAAAA
>CABFWO010001107.1:143779-182132 GCA_902155825.1 Timema genevievae | reverse complement strand
AAAAAAAAAAAAAAAAAGGCGGCCATATTCACGAACGTGGTTTGCGGCGATACGTTCCGAAAATAAACCAGAAGCAAGCACAACACATCCAAACAAACATACAGAATACATTTAAAGACTACATTACCACACCTGGTTCAAGAATAATACAGATCAAACAATACATCCATGTAACATCCGCGCTTTTGCGCACGGTTGCTCTGCCTTGCCTGCCAACTCAGTAGATGCGAGATAGGCCTAACTACCATCTCGGGCATGAAAACACGTCTAATTGAACACGCTAATAGCTCATTATTTGTAACCTTTGGATGGAATTATGACGCGCTCAGTAGTTGATACATGCTTAGCCTCGTCAACCAGTGTGTTAGTTTAAGATTGTTTACTTAGATGTAGTAAAACAAAGCAATAAATCATACACTTCCCCATACTCAATGCAACAAAAGATCAATCAACAAGCCGAAAGTGGGATTAGTAGATCACTTCCGGTTGTCTTCGGTTCGCGCGCGGCAAGTATGAAAATATTTACGCGTCAAAGTGTAGCACTTAAGGGATGAAAATATTTAAGGGTAAAACCTATTTTAAGTTTTTCAATAGTAATTAAATAAAAACAGTATTTCTTTTGTCAACAGTAAGCGTTTTCAACCCTAAAAAAATCTAGGTTTCTTGGTAAATAAAAATGAACTTCAAATGTATTTCAAAGGATTTAAAATGTATTTATTAGTGGACTGTAACCCAATTATTTGAGAAGTTCTTTCAACTTATGTAAGAAATGGTCAAACAATCTACCTAAATTCCTTCAGATTTCTTAAAACTACAATAAGTAAGACCATTTTAAGAAATACGATTCACAATCATAATATAAAGGCCATTATTAATTCACATTGTTACAAAGAGGTAACGCCTAGACAGCCTAAAGTGGTGGTAAATTCCTCTGACCAAACCCATTAGTTGATAAAGATACTAGTAATTACTCCGAACGGCCATTTCCTTCTCCACCCAATTTTTTTTCCCCTCTATCTTGCAGCTCAGTTGTTATTGATTTTGGTACCGTACATGCACTTCGTTGTTACGGTACGACTGATGGCGACTTCAGGAACGCAAAGGTGCACTTGATTAAAGAGTGCGCCGCTTGGATGGTCCAAGTGGGAACCATAATTTTACTAGCTTAGTATGTTTTCATTCAAAATAGTTGTTGTTAAGTTTAATATTGGAGAATTTTAATCAAATAAAACAAAGTACTGTATACATTCTATAAGTCAAGATTTGAATGGTTGGATTAAGAATTTTTTTTTAATTCGCCCATTATTTACTCACGTAATACCTAAATTACTTGATTTGACCAATTATCGATTTAGTATACACATTTGATATTATTAAAATTAATGCTAGAGTTCAATTTTATTAGGAAGGCCCATTTATAAAATAGTTTTTATTGCAGCCAATAATAATATTTTACCATGTTTATATTATTGTTTTATCGGTATTGATAATATCTATCAAAAGTGACAGCTGCAGATCACATTATTTGAGGTATGAATACATGAAAGTAGATCTAGTGACTTTATATCTGTCAGATAAGGCCCTTTCTATGACAATTGGACTGTACCGTTGTTATGGTATAAATGCAGCAAATCAACACCAAACAAAGTTGGTGAAATGTATACATTATTGTGAATAGTATGTACTAGTATCTTTGGCTCAATAGAGTATTCGACCAAAAAACTGGAAAGATCTGGTTCAATTGAAGGTGAAGATAAAGATTAGTTTATAGATATATTGGCGCAAGGGTATATTTGTAAAGTGCACGTTAAATAGGGGTATAACAATATATATATATATATATATATATATACACACACACACACACACACACACACGTATGCGTTGGTGCTAGTACCAGCTACGAATGACTTAGGTTAACCTAATAATGGGACCGGATGAAAAGAAAGGAATTGTAAATGAACGCATGAGTATTCGTCTAGAAAAAAGAATGGCAAACTATAATGACTAAATATTATCCTCCCAATGTACCTTGTCGAGTTTAAGGGCCAGTTTCATAGTCAGTCTTAGTAGTACTCAAGTGCGGCGCTAAACTAAGTACAAGACGAATTCTACCTAAACCGGAGTGGAATGAGCCAGACCCTAGACTAGGTAGGTGTCGTCTTGTATTTAGTATAGCGCTCACTTGAGCCGTACTAAGTACGACTATGAAACTGGCCCTAAATCTTGAGCTCTCAATAAAAGTGTACCGTATCCCTACAACTGATCCCATCATTTTGAGAGATTATTTTGGAATTCAAATCATCATTTAGCATACATCTTAGCTCAGTCGGTATTTCGTCTGCCTATTGAGTTTTGGTTTAGATCCAGGGTTTGATTACAGGCATGGCCGAAGAATGTATCATTGGTGAAACTGGGGCCAGGGGACTGGGTGTTGTGCCTGTAGGCTACTTGTATCTACATTTATAGATAAGAGGGAAAAATTAGTCACAACTTGAGTTGTAAAAAAATAGGTTCACATACTCTTAATGACTATCCCTTGTTATACTACGACATTATTTACATGCATGTAAATCATTCATCTAGCTCAAGGGTTTCCAACTTAAAAGTGTCCCATAGCCACAGTTGAATCCACGAGTATAGTTGTATCATAATCTGATAAGGGGTGGAAGGAAATAGGACTCACGCGGATACACAAGTTATTATAAAAATAGGGCACAATTAAGTTTATTACTGAATTTAAATCAGTTGGGGTTTTCATGGATTTTTCCACGCAAGTCAAAATGTTCCATTTCTTGGCTTAAAACATCAATTTTACTACAGTAAATAATACTTTTCCAAGAAACTTCACGGGCCTAAAAAAAACCATAGTGGGCCGCCAGTTGGAAAGCACTGATTTAGCTCTTAAGGTGGTTCCGGTTCTCATATTGTGGTTAAATTCACAAATATAAATTATGTAAGAGGGCCATTTAATCACTAGACCAGTTTTACAAAAGAATAAAAAAACTTACAAGTTTTTAACACGAGTGAAATCATTTGTGAATCTCGAAACACTTGTGCCCCGTTCACAAACAAAAATACACATTTACTACCTCACCAGGACTCAAACCAAAGAATCTTAGTCAGTGGCGAGGCTAAGCATATTTAGGATTGGGAAGGGTTATATGGTGCCTTACGCATCCTTAAAGAGGGTCTCGATTAGGATTATTTCTACGACGTTCGGGGTGGGGTCGAAGGAAATGTGAGATAAGTTAAATATATTTTGCAGTTTTTACAACGAAAACAAATTTTTGGCCAAAATAGGTAAAATATAGCTTCTGTGGGTAGGACTACAGTTAGTTTAGAGTTCTACATAAATTAGTTTTAACAGTTCTTGAATATCTGCATTAGGCATCGTGGCATTTGACCTGGAATTTCTCTCTTCAAATAAAAAGTTTGTGTTCAAATGTCACTATTTATTTTTAGCATCGCGTCTACTACCTATTCAGGTTTGGATTTAGAAGAAGTGTACACACATTTGCGTGGGAAGAGAGAGTGGAAAACATTTTAGGAAACCCCTCTACCCCCCATAATACAAGCAACCGTGATCGTGCCCCGATCTCCCCGTCATCGGTAGTTTAGTCTATTGCGAGAGTGACGCCTTTAGACTATGCGGCCACCGACGCGGGTAAATGTCACTACTATCACGTCATATGATATTCAAGAACTGTTGAAATTACTATAATGTAGAATATTAAACTAAACGTATACACTTAAAAAGTACTTGGTTTATTATACTAAAAAAAGGCGCTTTACAAACTAAAAAAAAAAAACTTGTCTTAACTCGTGTTGCCTTCCATCCCACTTTAAAAAATGTCCAAAATTATAGTTTTAAAAATCTAACGAGCCTTAGTTTCAACTTTTTATAAACGGTGGCGCTTCTAGTCATCACCATGGTCGATTGATATTTCGACCTTTCTCTAAGCAATCTGACGACCTTCCTGGGGGTACATCGTCAACACTGAAGAAAAGAGGTAATTGGTTGTGTTTTAAAGTCAGCAAAAACAAACATTTATAGAATGTCCAACTGAAGAAGCGTCTTGCTAGTTGTTCGGACTATACGCACTTAAATACACTAATACCCGCTTCGTTGGTCACATGGTCTAAGGCGTCAATATCGCAATAGACTAGACTACATATGACGGTGGGATGGGGTTCGAATCCGGGTCGGCTGTACTGAAGGTGTGTATTTTCTTAAATGGTTTTCTATTATCTCACCATGCAATTGAAGGTAAATTACACATCCTCTAAATTCAATCTTCCTCATCCCTAAAATATTATCGTAATTAATGCATAGGTACATTACCCGGACGGGTGGTATGACGTGCTTAAAAAATGACATCATGGAGTAGAGATGAGGAAGGTAGAATTTGAAAGGAAATGTAGCATAATTTGCGTCAAGGACAAATGGCAAATCATTTAGGAAAAATATCTTCACCACACCCATCGGGATCTGAGCCCCAACCTCCCCGTGACCGGCAAACCAGACTAGATTAGCATGGCGTTTAGTCTGGGTGCCCCCTGGTGAGGGTAATAATAATATTTGTTTGTGAATGTGATAATCTGATTTTAAGATAATCTTAATTACTGAAGGCCCTTACTCCCAAGCTGTTATTCTAACGACGCCATTCCTCTCAGGGATTCTTGGCCATCGTCTTCTCAAACATCACTAATAACAAAGTTCACCTTGGTTGAATCAGTTTGTATATTTAAGCACTTGTCAAACATGATTAAATATATATATAGTTTTGAGGCTCCATTTGTGAACGTGTTAACTTTTATTTAGTTCTTTTCCTACAATATCTATTAACGACTTACTCTAAGGAGTAGATATGAGAAGAGTTTCTTTGGATAAAAAGCTCCTGCATTGACGTGAATAAAGATAGTTTTTTTTAATTGTGCGTTCAACACAAGAGGTTTTAACGACTTAACCATGCTATATAATGGTTTTAGCGACTTAACTAAGGGTTTTGTCAACATTATATAGGGGTTTTGACGGCTTTAGGAGGGTATCTAGGGATTTAACAGTTTAACGGCGATAAGTATGTGTTTGATTGACTTAACGAGGATAGCTAGGGGTTTTAATGACTTAATTAAAGGTTTTGACGACAGTATATAGGATTTTTGAGGGCTTAACGAGGGTATCTAGGGATCTAACGGTTTAGCGGGGGATAAGTATGGGTTTTATCGACTTAACGAGGGTAGTTAGGGGTTTTAACGACTTAACTAAAGATTTTGACGACAGTATATAGGACTTTTGACAGATTAACGAGGGTATCTAGGGATTTAATGGTTTAGCGGGGATAAATATGGGTTTTTATCGACTTAACGAGGGTAGCTAGGGGTGTTAACGACTTAACTGAAGGTTTTGATGATAGTGTATAGGGATTCTGACGGCTTAACGAGGGTTGATAGAGATTTAACGGTTTAACGGGAATAAATAGGGGTTTTATCAACTTAACAACGGTAGCTAGGGGTTTCAATGACTAAATGAGGCTAGCTAGGGATTTTAACAACTTAAAGTGGGTAGCAAGTGGTTTTATCTGCTTAACGAGGGTAGTTAGAGGTTTCAATGACTGAATGAAGTTAGCTAGGGATTTTAACATCTTAAAGTTGGTAGCTAGTGGTTTTATCTGCTTAACGAGGCTAGCTAGGGGTTTCAATGACTGAATGAGGTTAGCTAGGGATTTTAACAACTTAAAGTGGGTAGCTAGTGGTTTTATCTGCTTAACGAGGCTAGCTAGGGATTTTAACAACTTAAAGTGGGTAGCTAGTGGGTTTATCTGCTTAACGAGGCTAGCTAGGGGTTTCAATGACTAAATGAGGCTAGCTAGGGATTTTAAAAACTTAAAGTGGGTAGCTAGGGGTTTTATCTGCTTAACGAGGCTAGCTAGGGGTTTCAATGACTAAATGAGGCTAGCTAGGGATTTTAACAACTTAAAGTGGGTAGCTAGTGGTTTTATCTGCTTAACGAGGCTAGCTAGGGGTTTCAATGACTAAATGAGGATAGCTAGAGATTTTAACAACTTAGGTATATTCTACACGGACGCTGAAAGTGCCACGTTCATAACGCCGACGCCTGCCTGTAATTTGATTAATCTACATTATACGTTAAAAGCGCCGCGTTTTTGAAGCCGTAAAAACGCGATGAAAGCGCTAAATAAGATAGATGTACACTGCGTTTTTAGGGCAGAGCTGCTGAGTTCTATAGTGTGTTCCTCAGAAAATGAACACCGTGCAGATAGGATGTATTGGTGTGATTCATCTTTTGGAAGGGTATTACGAACATTCTAGAAGAGAAGAAAGACGTTGGGGGACTCATCCAGTACTAACCTATCGTCTTTCAACATGACAGTTTTTTGTAATATTTGAAAATCATATGCAGACACTTTTTTCACTATTATAGAATGTTACTATTATCATTTGATGAGCTTTTGAGTTTTGTTTGTAAAGAAAAGATAATAGATACGGTTATGAATAAAAGTATTGACTGTCATTGAACAGACACAATGCGAGTGAAGTGTCTCATCACAGCTGTCGTGAAAACTCTGTATAGTTTTACCAATGCTGCCAACGTCAGCGCCGTTAACGCATCCAGTTGCGTTAAAAGCGCCAGACGCCCGGCTAACGTTGACACACTAGGCGCTTAAAACGCTCGTATAGATGGGACCATATGGTGCACATTGACTTATTCAACTGACGTTTACGCGGCGTCAAAACCAAAGGCCCACTCTATACGGACGTTGAAAGCGCAGCAGTTTTGACACCACGTAAACGTCAGTTGAATAAGTCAATATGCACCATGTGGTCCAATCTATACGAGCGTTTTAAGCGCCTAATGTGTCGGCGTTAGCCGGGCGTCTGGTGCTTTTAACGCAACTGGATGCGTTAACGGCGCTGACGTTGGCAGCATTGGTAAAACTATACAAAGCGTTTTCACAGCAGCTGTGATGAGACACTTCACTCGAATTGTGTCTGTTCAATGACAGTCAATACTTTTATTCATAACCGTATCTCTTATCTTTTCTTTACAAACAAAACCCAAAAGCTCATCAAATGGCGTTACCAACATTCTATAATATTGAAAAAAGTATCCGCATTTATTCTATCATTTTCAAACATTAAATAAATTGTCATTTTGAAAGACGTTAAGCTAGTACTGAATGAGTTCCCCAACGTCTTTCTTCTCTTCCAGAATGTTCATAATACCCTTCCAAAAGATGAATCACACCAATACATCCTATCTGCGCGGTGTCCATTTTCTGAGGAACACACCATTGAACTCAGCAGCTCTGCCCTAAAAACGCAGTGTATATCTTTCTTATTTAGCGCTTTCATCGCGCTTTTACGGCTTCAAAAACGCGGCACTTTTAACGTCTAGTGTAGATTAATCAAATTATAGGTAGGCGTCGGCATCATGAACGCGGCGCTTTCATCGTCCGTGTAGAATGGGCCTTAAAGTGGATAGCTAGTGGTTTTGATGACTTGACGATAATATCCAGGAATTTTAACAACTTAACGGAGGAAGCTAGCGGTTTTAACGTCTTAACGAGGGTATCTTAGAGTAAATGCACTCGCATTAGCATGACGATAAGATGAAAGAACTACACTGATATTCACGTGTGGAAAGCCGTCACTGGTCAGTATATTTGGCTAGGACCCGAAACCTGACCTCCCTGTCAAGGACAGACAAGTACAATGAAAATCTAACGTCTCAGACCCTTAGGCCACCTCTACACATGTTTGTATTCCGACTGGATGTATTGAGGGTGGTTTTTTTCTAAAATATTTTCCCTCTCCTTCCACACAAATGATGATATATTTCCTTTAAATTGGACCTTATTCATCCCTAGCACATTAACGTAATTAATACTGAATGACCCACTTCAGTGGCCAAATGGCCTAAGTTCCAAGGCTAGCCTGTTGAAGACGGGTATATCGGGGCTCAAATTCCGGTTGGGTCTACTGAGGGTGTTTTTTTCTAAATGGTTTTCCACTCCCCTGCCACTCAAATGCGGGTATATTACCTCCAAAATTCCTCCTTCCTCATCCCTACCCCATTATAGTAATTATCATGTATGCGTACAACCTGAAAAGGAAGTAAGACAAGGTGATTAAATAAATAAAAACAAATCCATCCTGTATAACTGGAACTGGTGGACGCGCGTACTATGGCATCAGTTTCATCCAGCCTGGATTAATTATAATGAAGTCATAGCTCAAATTAAAGCCGGGTGTTTTTCCTAAATTGTTTTTCACTCTCCCTCCATTCAAATGAAGATAATTTTTTCTAAAATTCCAACTTTCTTATACCAATTCCACTAGTGTAAATATGTGGCTTACCCGGAAGGTATTTAAATAACAATAATAATATTAATGTTTTGAAATTACATCATCATGAGTTTTGTAGTAAGTTTATTTTTTATAGTTGAGAGCTAAGCGATAAGATAACTTTAATCCACGTATTTTGTCATGTAGAGTTACTATTATCTTCGACATTATTTAGTAATGCTGTAATAATGTTTTAAAGATATCAACAAATATTTGGAAATGATAAAACAAATTTAATCTAATATGAAATTATTTATAATAATGACGATATTAATAATAATGCCTATTTTGAAAGTTTTATTACATAATCTAAAATAAAATATGCATGGTGATCTTAAAATCCTTATAAGTTATTCCAATTTATTTTAGAAAATGTGACTTCTACTTTTGATTATCTTTAGGTGGTAATAAATGTGGTATTCATTAAGTATTTAGTAAAAAGTGACGAGGAATCAAACCAAAATCAAATAGTATTTTTAATTTCAATTTTTTTATATATGGAATCATTTTCATTACAAAAATTCCTGGGACCCTGCGAACCAATTGATAGGCCACCGCGGACCACACTTTGAGAAACACTGGTCTAAAAACTGTCTAAAGTATGTTTTCATGTACGTGGGTTTTCACATCAGGTCTTATTACTTGTATGGGCTGTACGCATTTAACTAGTCCAAGGAGTTAGAGGTGAGGAAGGTAGAGATGAAATATACCCGCATTTGCGCCGAGAAAGAGTGGAAAACCATTTATAAAAACCTCCTCAATAAATCAGTCCCGAATTTAAACCCTGACCTCCCATCACCATTAAAATATACGAGAGGAGCTCATCGTTTAACCCACGTGTCCACTGATGCTTCATATCAATATGCAAACGTGACTCAAGTTTTTCCTTAATTTAAAAAATAGTTTTTCCAGATATCTAAACATTAGGAATTGTTAAATAATTTCAGGTTCTGAAATGTTCATAAAGGCTTTTAATAAGTTTGTTAAAATCATTAGTTTAGAAAAATGAAAATTCTTATGGTATTTATTTCAGTTATTTAAAAAAATATACTATTTACACGTTTATAGCCACAGCATTACGAATGGTTAGGTAGGTTATTTAAAATTAAAACAGTATTTTTTTAAATGGGTGAGGTGAAGTAATTTGTTTACTTAATTGATGATTTATAGGGCGACCGAAGTATAATACAGTTAGAAAAGAAGCCGGCTTAAAAATAACAATTAAATCGTGAATAAATTACTATATGAGTATAGCAGAACCTTGCTTCTCCAAACTCACTGGCACATTATTAGATAAAAGACTACTGCTTCTTCCATCTAACTGGCACAATAGGAGGTAGAAAACCACTGCTTCTCCCAACTAACTGGCAAATTATTATATAACAGACCACTGCTTTTCCCAACTAACTGGCACTTTATAAGATAGTAGACTACTGCTTCTCACAACTAACTGGCACATTATTAGATAGCAGGCCACTGCTTCTCCCAACTAATTGGCACATTAGGAGATAACAGACCACAGCTTCTTCCAAATAACTGGCACATTAGTAGATAGAAGACCACTGCTTCTTCCATCTAAGTGGCAAAATTAAAAGAAGCAGAACACTGCTTCTTCCATCTATGAGGTAAAATAAGTTTACAATAAATAACCCGATTCACTGGGCACGTGGTCCAAGTGTCAAGCCTATTTAGAGAGGTTTTCCGGTGATGTGGAGGTTGGGGTTCTAATCCCACCAAAGTGTACTTAGGTGTTTTTATTTTTGTGTTTTTTCCACACTTCCTCTAAACAAATGCAGATACATTTATTCTAAATTCTACCTTACTCATCCCTATCCCGTAAATGTACATTTATAGATAACCTTACTGCTACACATTTTATTTTTATTTTCTGTGTATCCTCGCTTATCCTATCAAGTAAGAGAAGTGACGATTATAATTATAAAATTATAACATGAAGGTTTGGGAAGGATTTGACATAAGAAAAATATACAATATAACAAATCAGTTTATTTAAATGTAAACAAAAGAAAGAGAATTACATACTTTTAAATAGATATTAGATCAAAGAGTTCATTGTTATTAAAGATAACTTTATTCAGTTATCAGAATCGTATACTTCCCGATAAGCAGGAATATAAATAATCTCCTTGATGACTAGGAACTAACAGAAGTAAGATTGAACATATAGTTTAGTTTAGCAACTCTAGAAATTAGGATTCACGCTCATTCTCCTACGAAGGAGAAAATAGCGGCAGTCAAAAATAGGCAACAAATATTAATTTAAGGTTAAGCCACAATACATAAAGACAATCCAGCCTGGCTAATACCAAACTAAGACCTGAAAGGTCCATCCATGATTAATAATGAAACTATAGTGAATGAAAACAAGGGGTATTAAATCCTAATTTTATAGAGTTACTATGAAGGAAGTTAAATAGAGTTACTATGAAGGAAGTTAAATAAGCTACCTAGCTTGAGTTAACTCCATAGAGAGTTACGAAAACCTAAGAATAAACTCCTAGAAGAGGAACTAGCATATTACAAATAGTAAATGGCGAACTATCAGGCATCTATGCGGTTAAATTACTATGGCCGGTCAATTCCTAATAAGTGTTGCCTGGGCATTCAATAGTATATTTATATTTCCACCCTAACTTTGGCACACAATAAATAGTACAAAAAATAATTGTTTTACTTAATAAAAACGGCGCTTAAAGGGGCCGGAGACAAATAACTATCCCCGTGGGCCACTACTATGAATTAGTAGTGCTTCCACAGGTTGCTTACCGTAAATAGATACACAGAAAAGAAATAATAGTGACTTCTATCTGTCACTGAGCCAACTAGGTCATTGAATAAAACGTTAGATAACCTGATTTCCGCCATAAAGAGATCCTAAACATGGTCATAACGTTTAGGGAGTCATTATTAATCCCTAATATATAAAACTACGTCTTAACGACAGAGAAAAGGTAGTCAGACACTCTGACATATTAAATAAAGTCGTATGGACCTAGATAAATAGAGCATTAAGCCCTTCATTCTAAACTACGCCATATGGGCATAGGAAAACATTCCATAAATAGTTTCAAACAACTCTATGTCTTATGAAAATAGAAAAAGAGCGTTAAGACTAACAGTCAAAACTATGCCTTATGGGCATAGAAAATAAAGTCATTTAGACAATAACTATGTCTGATGGACATAGAGAATAAAGTCAGATATTCTGACACAAAAACTATGTCTGATGGACAAAGAAAATAAAGTCAAACATTCTGATACAAAAAAAACTATGTCTGATGCACATAGTTAAAGAGGTGTTACGAATCTAACCCAGATTCTAACTTTCAAATACTTAAAAGTCCCAGATGAGGCTTCATCTGCGACGAGGTGGAGAGACCGATGGCTGACACATCGTAGTCATCAGTAGTTTCTTTGCGATGTAGATTTACGTCCTAGTTCTTCCTCCGTCAAATTGATAAAATAGAATACAAAATGTTAAGCGAGGAGTGACTGTTATATAGTAACATAACTGACGAACTTGGGGAAGGTTTGCAACTAGACATTTAAGGGGGGTAAGGGGATTAAGTTGCGAGATTGCGGTAGGCTACCACTAGCACTCGTTGAGAGTATGGCACCCAGAGAAAAACATATCTGCCATGTCTTTGAAGCGAGGCCTGTGAGTAAGATGTCGTTTAGCTGACTGTCCCGGCATAGTCAGCTGGGGCAGTTATCCTTAAGCTTGGGCGTTTCCCGGCAACATAGGTCCACCGTGAGTTAATATCTGCCACACATTATTAGAATACACTAGCTCTTGTATTTGTTGTGTTAATTATATTTATGGCATTTTTATTGTAAATGTTAAACAGCAGATTTAACATGCTACAACTAAAGTGAACCTATAAAACCGATAGTATTTTATCACACACCACGGAGACAAATAGGAAGTATGTAATGACACTGATAGAATGATTGGGACCAAATACAATATTTAAATAAAGACAAATATTTGTAGATGGTTCCATTTCCCTCAGTACTTTGGAAACTGTCGCACCAACTCCATCGCAGTCACAAACTTTAGTTTATTTTGGAAAAACGCAGTTATATGCTGCAAAATAGTTTTCTTTTGTTGATTATGCAGAGTAAAATAACGAAATTTAGAAGTGTTTAGGTTAAATTTGAGACTAGCTATAAATTATGTATTCTTAAAGGACTATTTAAAATAGGTAGGTTTTTAAATTGCCCCTAATCTTAAGGTGGGATGGAGGACAGTGTAATTAAGGGAAGTATGCTGGTAGGCTTAGAAAAAAAAGTCCATATTGTTCAAGTAGATACATTTTTTGCTACACAAATAAAAGTAGTTTTAACAGTTCTTGAATTTATCATGGTTATCGCAACCTATTATTTTATTTTATTGACGAGTTTATTTTTATTTAAAAAGTTGTTCCATCAATTGCCACTATAGCCATGACAAACATTCTAGAACTGTTAAGGTTGCTAAGTGTAGAAAATTAAACTAAATGTGTCTAGTGGAGCAAAGTTTAATTTATAAAGCCGAAAAGATTTTTTATAGAAAAAAATTGCATACAATAATGGGTTTAGCTCGCGTAACCATCCAATCGTTTTTGTAAATTTGTAAAACGAAACCTGGACATGGAAATTGAACCCTCGGCTGAACTATTCAGGATTCTTCTAGTGATCAAGGTCATTCTTCAATCATATTTTAAGGCATATTCGGCTATGGACATGTGTAAATTATCGGCTACTGTGATATATCATTGATGCTACAGCCATCGGCCACTAGATATTAGCTTTATGCTGCCTGGATAGCACAGTGGTAGATCATTAGTGCGCTGAACCAAGGTCCCTGGGTTCGATTTCAAAGTCCAGGTGTCAGTTTTCATTTTATGAATATGATATGTGATGCGGGTATTTTCGTAACCTAAAAATCATTTTGTTCTACCAAGCCTCGCTATTAATGTACAATTTACTTCTGCAAACAAGTGTAAGCTTTCTCAAATAAAGGCTGCGCTTTATAGATTTAACAGAAGAGTTAGGCATATTGTATTTTTATATCTAAGGACACCGCGTTTTCTAGAAATCCCTCAGACTGTAACAGGTGAACAAAGATAACCTATAGATTAAATTATTTACTTACTTACTATTGCATTAGGAAGTAGTAACTATAAAGTTAATTTCCACTCTTATAATAGTACGCTACCTAGCCCTATATTGAGATAGTTCTATCTAGTCCACCTCATTACACCATATCTCTATCCTGAGCTAATTATATCCAATTCACCTAATTACACCCTATCTTTATCTTTAGATAGTTCTAGCCAGTCCCTCTCACTACACCCTATCCCTATCTCAAGCTAGTTCCATCCAGTCCACCTCATTACACCCCATCTCTATCTTGAGCTAGTTCTATACGGTCCACCTTATTACACCCTATCCCTATTTTGAGTTAGTTATATCCAGTTTCCCTCATTACATCACTCTATTACTTTCAGGTCCATTCTAATGTTATCGTTCCATCTGTGTCTAAGTCTTCCCAATGGTTTATACTAATTGGGTTCGCCATTCAATAGCCTGAACAGGTGACCTGGCGGTCTAGGAGTAAGGTGTCAGACTTATGTGCTGGGGGCTCGGGGTTCAATCCTCGGTCCCGGCACAGATTTATCTGATTGCCGACCCCTTCCTTCACCTCTGACAAGACGTGTATTAATTACAACTTGTGAATGTGTGGAATGTCAGGCCTCCACCATGGTTCGGATTCCACGTTAAGCTGTAGGTCCTCCATTTCATCTCACAATCACCCTACCATTACACATTAGCGTAAGTGCGTATAACCCGAACGGGTAGTAAGATGTAGTGATAATAATAATAGCCTGAACACGTTTATAGAATCTCCCCTTCGCGCTGAATTTTCTTCCCACCATAATCCAAGAGACTTGATGATCCTGGCAATGTCTTGTGATAATTCCAGGGTATGTAGCTCATCATTATGTAACCTCGTAGTTTCCTATTATTATTATTATTATTATATTAACATTTTAAATATTCAGTAAATATTTTGCACGTCCCGAACTATACGAAACAGTACAAATCTGTTTAGGATTTTTTTAAGTAACATATATTTACTCTCTTACTAACTAGAATACAATTAACAATCAAAATGTTAATGTTAAATTTGTATTGCATCTAAATAAACCCTTAATAAAACTGGCTTTTTCCTTTAAAAATAAATAAATATTATTTTCAGAATATGATTTATGATGGAAGTTATTTTTAAAAATATGTCTTAGCTACAATATATGTTTTTATTTGTTACTTATTTTTTTGTAGAGCCTCCCCTGTATTTATATAACCGTTCGAATTATATGTATATTCATACGAACGGGTTAACGATGAGGAAGGTAGCCATTAAAGGAAGTGTAGTAAAAGATTGGGAAGTAATTTAGAGAAAAACATCTCATTGCAACCGGTGAGGCTTCAAACCTTGACCTTCTCGTCACCGACAAACTAGATTAGACGAAATTGACGCCTATGTCTGCTTGGTGTTGGCCTTTACCACCACTTTTTTGCACTCATACTTTCAACAATCATTTATACTATGGTCAATAAAATTGTACAAACTGCTAAAATATTAAGAAAATCTACGTATACGTAGGTAGGCCTAATACACTACCAATATTACAAAACAAATAAATAGTAGCTTATGGTCCTCAAACCCTTGACTCTTTTTTTTAATTTGTGGTTTTAGGGGCAGTTAACATCAATTTTAGCTTAGTTGTTGGTTATGACATTTGAGAAAGACAAATAAGTATAATATAATGTTTGTTTTGGTATAGGAATGTGAAATTTTTATTTTGTAAATTTATTTTAATTTATATTGGTTTATAGTATATTTTCTTAATTAATTATTAGCGATTAAAATGCCGTTGTCATGGAGGTCGAGGTTCGAGTACCATCTAGGTGTACTGAGGATGGTTTTTCCTAAATGGTTTTCACTTCAGCCTTCACACAAATACGAGTACATTTTTTCAAAATTATAACCTACCTCCTGAGAGTAACTAAAATGCGTGACCTGCACGGGGATTAAGACGCGACGGAAAAACAAACAAATTAATTAACGTTTTAAAACTGTAAATTAGTACATGGTGCTAATTTGAGGAATACTTTTTTCTCTCTTAAAAGTATGGCGAAGAAACATTTCATGTCACGTCTACCACTACACTAGCCGGAAATTGTCCCTCAGTAGAATAATAATAACACGACTCGTAGAAAACCAGTGAGATTTTACAACTTACGCTCCGAATCAACAAAAACATAAAGTGAGAAGGGTCCACATACAGAGAAAAAAAAGCTTAGAGATTGCAATCAACTTGAAGTAGCAAAAGAACAAAAGAAAACAAAAGAGAATGGCGGGAAATATTCGTTCGCTTTAGTGACTTCGAAAAACTTTTTGTTAGTCAACCGTTTATGACCGAGAGAGTAATCGAAATGAAGAGACAAAAGTTTCTGCTATAAAATGAAGTACATACTTTTATGACTGTCTATTGGTAGTAGATTTGATTTTATTGTTTACGATGACTGACATTTTGAGGATGTAAAGTGGTCTTATCATTTTAGACTAGAGATAATATAATTAATGTAGAACCAACGGTTATATTCTCCGTGAGAAAACATTTTATGTTGCCACAGCCCTTTCAAGATAATTAGGAAAAAGTATATATATGCAGAGCTTCGTAATTAAATCGTGAATCAGCCTACGGATATTTGTGAGTGTAATAATCCCCTAGAATTTAAACTAAAGAAAAGTTTGCTAAAATCATTATACTAAAGGTCAAATTTTCATTGGAAGAACAGTTTAAAAAAGACATTTTATTTTTGTGGTCAATAGTGATTGCGTTTTACTATATTATTGATATAAAATCTTTAGTTATTTTCATTTATTCAAGGTATTTAACGTGTACTTTCTGAACCAGCTGGTCATATCAGTACACGACCTATAAACTAGCTTAAATCTAGAACGGACACCGCCGTTAATTCATCATTGTGAAAGGGGAAATGCACATTTCATCATTGATAAATTTCTCGAACATTGCGGGAATCGAACCTAGGACTTATGGTTCAGTAGACAGACACGCTACCGAGATGCAGAGCTAAAGTGTGAACGATAAAATGTATCAATAGTGGCAGCTGCATATCACATATTTTTCTTTGATCTTTACCGAACCTGGACGGGAAACATATAACTTGTTGTGAAACACGAAAAATGTTATAAAACATCAATATTTTATAACATTTTTCATTTGATTTTCTAAAAGTTGTAGAAATTGTTATGAAATAAAAAGTTTTAAAACTTGTTATATAGTGTAAACGGACCTTGATGCTGAGTTACTAATTCAACAAATGCTTTTTCTTTTGGAAAAAGTGTCCACCGACTTTAAAAAGAGCCTGTACTTTCACCCAACTCACGCTTCTAACATTTGTAAAGTGGGATCTCTTGAAAATTGCCTGAGTGAATATCTCAATCTAACCTCGCATCTGACAATATTTTACGAAAGTGCCACAATCTAATTTCACGATCTTACTTCATATCTGGCAAGAGTTTACGTACAAAAAATTATCTAACCTGGCATCTGGCAGGATGTTACTGACATACTTCCTATCCCCACATTTGGTAAGATTTTATGGGCACAGCGCGATCCAACCACACATTTTGTAAGATTTTATGGGTACAATTAAATATATCCTTTTATCTGGCCAGATTGTACGGACACAGTGTGATCTAACTTCACATCTGGTGAGATTTTAAGGAAACAACGTGATCTAACCTCACATTTGGTAAGATTTTACGGACACAGCGTGATCTAACCTCACATTTGGTACATTTTTTACGGACATAATGCGATTTAACCTCTCATCTATCAAGATTTTACGGACGTGCCACTATCCAACCGAAGGAGTACATAATATTTCCTGATATACGGTGTTTTATTACTTTAAATAACCAGATGCAGACTAAAAACTTAACCTAATCTTGAGAGGACAAGCTAACAGAGCCGATAGTGTCCTGTCCTAAATGAACTATCTTCACCACGAGAGCGTTAAAGTTACAGATATAGCAGTTGCTGTTTAAAGTTATTCCTCTTTCTAATTTTCATGTTGACTAAAGTAAAAAAATATCGTTCACTTTTTAATATTTGACTGGTGACGTCACGCATCTAAAGAGACTAATCGAACGTGGAAACACCTGCTTCACTCCAATCGAATGGTTTCAGGAAATCAAGAGTGATTTAAATGTTTTTTTGTAAGCCTCGGTAAAGTGATGGTCTTGTTTAAACTATCGATTTGAAAAATGTTTAGCCTCCACATCTTACTGCCCATTCGGGTTTTCGTTTATGTACTAATTACGATGATGTGTTAGGGTTGAGGGAGGTTGAATTTAGAAAGAGTGTGCAAACATTTGCGTGGAGGGGAAGTGAAAAACCATTTAAGAAAAACCACCCTCAGTAGACCCGACCGGCATTCGAGCCCCTATATCCTCACGGGCAGGCAGTTCAGTCTATTGCGAGAGTGACGCTTTATACCATTCGTTGATGAAGTAGAACTTTCTACACAACAACAAATTGTTAGTACGTTTCATTGAAGAGTATCGATTACATCAGTTCCTGTGAAAAGTGAACTAATGGGTATTAGAAAATATTCAAACGAGCTGAGTTGAACTATGTGAAGAAGATGTACAGAATATTAATGAGGATACTGTGAAGACAAAAATAGTTAATTTAATAATTTATTTTTGCAAATAGCCCAGGAAAGTGAGACACTCCTATAGATCCAGGACTAAAGCGGTTAATATATACAGGCTGTACCGTAACATGTGGTACCCACCTCAGCGGTGGACGAGAGACACAAAATCATGATGAATGTTCAAATAAACATATGCCCCATTTGACCGTGCATCCGAGTTATAGTCAAGTTTGTACTCCAGTAATGTGGGGCTGATTAAAATTATAGGAAGTGCTCAAAATGTCCAACTTCTTATTAAATGCAAGCCTGCAGTCGACGTGTCATAGAATGCTGCACTCTTTCAATAATACCAGGTGTTTGGAGTTACCAGGAATAACTAATAGAACAAACCTAGTCAGGTCGAGATATATCGAGTATATTATAACATTTTTTAGTGGAAACACTAATGGCAAAATGAGACACATGCCTGTATGCACTTTTTTCTGTTGTTTTTCTGGGACCAGCGCTTGGGAACACCGGCTCAGACTGATACGGGTTAAAAGGAAGATCCGAAGCCTGCAGAGAAGTATTCTCTTAAGGCTATCCGGAGCCTATAGAATAGTTGGGACAAATGCATTGTGAGTGGGCCTAGGTATCTGGCCACTAGACCTAGAAATAAGGAAGAGAGCGGCTATCTACTGGCTACGGAAAAGGGAGCTAGACAAGGTTGATAAACTGACGAGGGAAGGAGTAATAAATTGTATCCAGGTGAGGGAAGCATTGCTGGACGAATGGCAGACGGACTGGAACCAAAGCACAACTGGAAGGAGAACTTACCAACTCTTTCCTGATGTCATAGATCGGCTAAAACTAAAATTTTTACAGCCTTACCCTGAGCTAGTTCACTATATCACTGGCCATGGGCCGTACAGAGCTCTTCTCTACCTAAGACGCTTGACAGAAGACAGACTATGCGAATGCGGAAGGGAGGCTACCCCCGAATACGTCGTACTGGAATGCCAATTAAAGGTAAAAGAGAGAGAAACAATGTAAGTAGCCGCAGGCGGTAGCAATTGATCATATATTGCGCGATGTGGGTAGGTGGGGTCTCCTAGATGCAATCGCGAACGACGTCTCAAAGAGGGAAAACAACAGACATTAAGACTGGAAGACAGGTTATACAAGACGAACAAACTGAAGACAGACAAGGTAGTGAGACCAGTGACGACTCGACATTAGAGACAGAATTATAAGACATACTATGAAACTGGTACTAAGACTTAGATGAGAAGCAACGTAGATCTTACTGGCTGGCAGAGTGGAACGGGACGAGGAACTTCAGATCATCCGGAGCCCAGCTGAGGAAGGCTCCCTTAGGATGCCAGTGGTGGAAACTGCCGAGGGACCTGAGGGAGCCGAGCTACCAGCTGGGAATTAGAGTAATCGAAGAACATCAAGAGACGGAGGAAGAAAACCCTCAACTCGCATGGTCTGGGCCCATTTGGCTACAAGTGAGGTGCTGAGCTGGAGTGGTAGGGCTTCCGGTCCATCAAGGTTTCTTCATTGACTGGTATCAGTAGATGAAGAGACAAGGAAGAATATCAAGATGCTCTGCGGCCACCGAGTTGCAAGAAATATATTAAGTTAAGTTAGTTTTAATTTTCTATTTTCTTATGTTAAGTTTACTTTTAGGTCCAAGGTAGGGGCTTTAGCTGGAGTTAGGTGGAGCGAAATCTCCGGTAGGGCGCCTCCCCAGGTGGTGGTTAGGGGGATGCTCGCCCCCCACTGGGCCTCGCGCGGATCCGGGGACTATTAGATCCGGAAGCGGTGGGACACCCAGCGGGGCAGGGTACCGGGGGCGTAAAATACCTGGGGTGGACCAACTAGTAGGATAAAATTAGACGATTGCGAAATAGGGACACTTAGATTAGGAACTATAGTCAACACTAAAATAATTAATATGATTGTAAATTGGATAAACTAGCAAATTAGCGGAGGTAGAGAAACAATGTAACATGGGTCCTGAGTTATAGTCTAGGCCTCAGGACGGAAAGTAAGGATATATTAATAAATTAAATATTGTTAGTGTGGTTACACTTTCGTTTTAAATTTTAACAGTTCAAATATTTCCTTATATAAAATTTGATAAGCCCGTTTCCGGTGATAGAAATTACGAGAAAATGACTGAACAGATTTTGACAAACTACCACTCATTTTTACGGTTTGGAGTCCAGGATGTCGGGGAAAATAGTAGTTTTTCATGAAAACCCTATTTTCACAAAGAATTTTCAGTTTTTCATTCTTTGTTTAGTCACCATGGAAACCGTTATTTGCTGCATGGCTGTAAATCTCTAAATGAAATATATCTCTTTGGCTAAAAAATAATAACTAAATCTTTATTTGTTGGTCCGAACACATCACAATTTCCTCTTTGAATGAATATTTCTCTTTGGATTCTGGTCATAACACATCTAAATTAAGAAGCCTTGACTGGGAAAACATTTTTTATTGGAATGTTGCTATCGTTAATTGGCATTTAAATCAATTATATTGGGCATACATTAAAATTTTAAATGTTAATTTAAATTAGTGAGAATATTATCTACGTTATGTTCCACGCATGATAAAATGATATTTAAATATGTCTTGGTATGTAATATAAGCTCAAAAACGATAAAATGATCTTGAATAATGTTTAGAAATAGCCATTTTAACTAATTAAGTATGAGTTTTGGTGCTCATTTTTTCAAATATTGGGTTTTTATGTTTAATTTATTCAAATAATGGGTTTTGATGTTCATTTTAGAGAATATTAACATAATACAAATACATAAGTAAAGTTATGTTTTCATTTGACCGCTTGATTTTGAGGATATGATATTTAAAAGTAAAGTTCTATGTACCTCATCTATCGTTTAACATTCTTACAAATACAGTAAGCTCAGTTATGTTTCCATGATGATACTTAATTTTGAGGGAATGATATTTCAAAGAACAGTAATGTTTGAATACCACATCTCTATATTCACATTCTCTCTCTCTATCTGACACTCTCTCTCACGCTCTCACACACTCTCATTCACACTCTCTCCCCTCACACACACACACTCTATAACACAATCTCTCTAATATAATCTTATCTCATTCCCTCTCTCATACTTTATCTCTCTATCACACACTATCTACCCTCACATACACTCTATCACACAATTTCTCTCACATTATCTTTATTATAATCTCTTTCTTAAGCTCTCTCACTCAAAAGCTTTCTCTTTCTCAAACGCTGGTTCTCTATTTCTCAAACACTCGCTCTCTATCATCACTCAAAAGCTTTCTATCAAACTCCCTCTCTCTCAAACTCTCTCTAAATCAATCTCACTTTCTTTATATATCAAGCGCACTTTCTCTATTTCAAACTTACTTTCTCTCTCTCAAATTCACGCTCTCTCTCTCTCAGACTCTCTTTATCTCAAACTCACACTCAATTTCTCTCTCTAACTTTCTCTCCAACACTCTCTCTTAAACTCTGTCTCTAACTATCTCACTCTAATTTCCTCTCTCTAAACTAATCTCTTCCTTTCTAACTTTCTTTCTCAAACTCTCTCTCACATGCCCCCACATTTCCTTTCTCTTTCACACAATACCTCTCCCAACTATCTTTTTTTTATAAACACACACACACACACATTCTCACACACTTTATCACGCATTCTCCTTCAAAAATTGTCTTTCTCTCTCTCACACACTCTCTCTTACTTTTCCTCATACACATTCTTTCTCTCACACACATTCTCTACCTTCACATACACACACACGTACACACACGCACATTTTTATATATAATTTAATAAGCCCATTTTTGATAGTTGAAATTAAGAGTAAATAGTTTTACCAATTTTAAACAATGAAGTCATTTTAAAGGTTAGGGGTCCAGGATGCCGGCAAAAATATTAGCCTAAAACTAAATTTTCCTTGCGAATTTTCCATATTTTCATTATGTGTGGACAGCGGCTAAACTGTACAATCATTCTTTGTTTACATCACCATGGAAACCATTATTTGCGTATTATTGTATAGATAAATAAAATATTTCTCTTTGGCTAAAAATAATAACAGCTTAATAATTCTTACTTGAGTGGTTCGGTGCAACGAATAGATAGAGAGCTGGGAGAGGGGTCGTTTTAAATTTCTCATCGTGGACGGAGGAGGGAAAATACAAGTTTTGATTCAAATCAAACAACGAAAGCTAAATATCCATGTAATATGATAGCCTTTGATGAGTAAACTTTTAATTATAAAGTCAAGTGAGGTCTTATTATAATATATATTGTTTCCCAATAAAAAATCTAGAATACATTTTAGTGTAATAATAAGCAGGCATCGCTGCAACGATCCACTAATTAACTTTTAATTGTATAAATCTTCTTTGTAAGTTTCCTTGGCAACGAGGGATTTGAAAATATCAACAAACCTATTTTAAATCTCCTTGGCAACAAGTGTTTTGGTGGTAGGTTTTCAGTCGTTTTATTAATTCACATTAGACGATTAATGGTATTTATTACACAATAAAAAAAATACAAGTAAACTGTAGCATGTCATTTGATCTTTGATTTACATATATATAGGGCCAGGTTTATATTCATTCATAACGCTTAACTGGTAAATAGTAAACAATGTGTAATGTACAGTGCACAATTCATAATTAAAATACAACTATAAATAATGAAATGTATAGACTAAAGTATAATAGTAAATAATGCATGTCTTTTTATTTTTCATAGCACCAGTACCTCCACGTAATAGAGAAACTTTTAGTGTGCTTGAATTTGCGTCTTAAATTTAAGTATTTGTTTTTATTTTATTGTTTTGCGTGTAAAATAGATTTTTATTTCTTTGATAGTAAATTTAAACTATTGCTTTTGTTGTTCGTTGCAACAATGTTCCCACGTAGGAGAGCCACTGTAAATGTGCTCACACCTGCATCTTAATTTAGGTATTTTTTCAGTTTTTTTTTTGTTTTGCGTGTAAATTGTACGTATTTAGATTTGTTTCTATTATAATAAATCCAAACTATTGATTTTGGTGTTCATTGAAACAGTTCCTCCATGTAAGATAGCCATTTTTAGAGTGCTTGCATTTCCTACTTAAATGTAGATTTTTTCAGTTGTTTTATAGTTTTCCCTGTAAATTAAGATTTTCTCGTACTAACAAAGAAACAAAACTAAATAATCCTAACTATTTATTTTGTGGTTCATTGAAACATGTGTCCTCTAAGATAGCCACTGTTAGTGTGCTTACATTTACGTCTTAAATCTAGGTATTTTTCAGCTATTTTATTATTTTGTATGTAAATAGTTTTTATTTAGTTTTGTTCCTTTAATAATAAATTAAAATATTTATTTTAATATTCTTTGCAACTATTATTCCACTTAATAGAGCCATTGTTTGCGTGCTTGCATTAGCGTCTTAAAAAAGTTCAGTTATTTTATGGTTTTGCGTGTCTATTATGTTTATTTAATGGTAAATTCAAACGATTTTTTTGATGTTCACTGCAACAATTCTTCCACGTAGTAGATACATTATTAGCGTGATCGCATTTGTGTCTTAAATTTAATTGTTTCATCTAGTTATGGCTTTGCGTGTAAATTAGGTGAATTTAGTTTGGTTCCTTTTAAAGCAAATCCAAACTATTTTTTTATTCAATCAACAATGTCTCCACGTAAGCGAACCACTGTCAGCATTCTTGCATTTTTGTACTAAATTTAAGTAATAGGTTTTCATACATTTTATACTCTTGCTTGTGAATAAGATGTATTTAGTTTTATTTCTTGATACTAAATCAACAACACAATTTCATTTGCTGTGATAGGGCGCTTATTATAAATTGCTTCTTTCAATTTACTTCATTTTTGTTTCTTAAATAGTTAATCTATAGGCTACATACAGGTGGGGCAGAAAGTTTTGACACATTTAATAACACTATATCGTTACTATTTTAACAACAAAATATCGTACGATACGAACGAGTAGTAAGACACGGTGCTAAAAAAAGCCTACTAAATGCTTCAAATTAAACTACATCTACATACAGTAGTCTTGAATTATTAATTTATTTTAAACAATGTCCTTAAAATGGCCACCATTATATGCATTCAACCAAGAATAATTCATTAATTTAAACCAATTAAACAAGATACATTGCACAAAGTAATGTCAAGTTTTGACGAAAGCATGCAACATGGAATATAATGGTGACCATCTTAAGGACAATTTTTTCTAAATTAATATTTAAAGGTATGTAGAAAATGGTCAATCTTTTGTTGTTATTTTAAGTTGGTTTAGAAGCATTTAGTAAATTAAAGATATAGTAAACTAAAGATATAGTGTTATTAAATTTGTCAACATTTTCTGCCACACCCTATATAATAAAACTCTAAAGTTTGTATGCGCATTTGAATTTTGAGGAGCTTCCTTTTTTCTGGACAGTGTAAACGGTACGAATACAAAATAATCAATTTTTAGAATACTTGTTTGTTTCTTAGCTTGTTGCCACAAAACTCATAAGTATTCACCGGATCGGGGCGGTACTTCTTGTGTTGTACTGCATATTTTTCAGGGAACCGTGGTAAGCTATGTACAGTGCCATCAAGCATCAGCGGGAGAAGTAGAGTAGAAACAAACTGGTGTAAATGGTGTAAACAGTGAATATTTGTCGCGGTACAGAAGATGGCAAGTGGTATGAGTGGGAGTATTNTTTGTTATCTTTGTTCGCACATAAAACACCGCTCTCGAATAAGTTCCATTCTTTTCTAGCTCTTTAGGTTGTCGAATGTGTTGATGTATTGTTTGATGTGAGCGAAGCAGTGGGCAATTGATAGTGATTTAAAAAAAACAATATATATAAAACTTGATTCTAAATGTATTTAAATCTAAACATTTTGTGTGATTCTTATGGTATTTAAATTATAATTTACTTTAGTTGAAGCAATTTTGAGTGGTTAAATTTCTTTATTATATTTTAAATAACAAATTATATTAAAATTATATATATAAAGCGAAACGCTGGCTCTAAAATTTCTATTTACTAAGAACATGATTGGTGTTAGTGTTTACTTTATCAATAAACAAAGTACCGTTTAATCTCCAACTTAATAAAATAGCACGAACAGGATGAATGTTAAGTAATGCGTCCGCAATCGTCTAGTGAGACGTTAAGAAACCACATAATGGGACAAATTACTCCAAGTGCACCCGTTCAGTGAATGAATTCAAGTCTTTTTCAGGTGAACCGCATCATACAAACCACCCTTGCTATCCACATATTTATACTAATTGGTCAACTTAAAATAATTGTAGCAGCATTTGCTCAAAGGAAAAATTAAAAAAAGAATTTACGAAAGATACTTCTCAATACACCCTGCCAGGATTCAAACTCTTGTCAATCCAGACAAAACGATACCGAGGCCTTTGTCCACACTCCCACCGGGGCGAGTAGTGAAACTAAGTCTCCAGAATGAAAGTCAAGTATTCTAACGGATCCGTGACTCTAGAGATAACTGAAAATGTTCTTTCAAATGTCATGCAAATGGTTTTTCAAATTCACCCTCAATGCTTAGTGTACAATGTACAACATGATGAACTTTGTACGACTCCTGCCTGTCCCTGGATCGGCGACACTCCAAAAGAATTATTACGAACAGTGGTGCCAAGAAGGCAAAATACCCAGAAGTCGAGGAAAGGGAGACCTTGGCAAAAGGCATAAGGAAAGTTTTAAAGATAGTCCATAATGGAAAGTGGAAATAATGATGGAAAGGGATATCTTGAAAAAACAGGAAGGACGCTGCATAGGTTGCCGCATGCCCCAAAATATTTAGAAGTTAGCTAGGAAAATTTAAATATTGCAAATATTAAGGTATACTTTCACTCAATTTATATCGAACGGTAGCATTATTATTATTAGCAACGCGTCTTACTACCCGTTCGGGTTATACGCACATACGCTAATGTGTAATGCTAGGGTGATTGTGAAATGAAATGGAGGATATACAGTTTAACGTGGAATCCGAACCACGGTGGAGGCCTGACATTCCTCACATTCACAAGTTGTGATTAATACACGTCTTGTCAGAGGTGAAGGAAGGGTTTGGCAATCAGATAAATCTGTGCCGGGAACGAGGATTGAGCCCCGGACCCCCAGTATAGAAGTCTGACACCTTACCCCTAGACCGCCAGGTCACCTCGAAAGGTGACAGTCTTACCTTGCAAGATTAGGTCATGGCCTTATCTTACTTATAAGCTGCACCATAGTAGAATCTTTCAAGGTAAGCTTTCTACCTTTTAGGATTAACGGAGTGTACATCAATTGACAAGCAGACTAGACGTCAAGCTCATCTAGTCTCGTTTTCTAGTGAAGGGAATGTCAGGGTTCGAACCCTAATGAGGTTTAGTTAGTGTTTATTCATAAATGATTTCCCATAGCTCCTTATAAACAAATTCAGGTCAATTTCCTCTAAATTATATCCTCCTCACCCCTACTCCATTGGTGCAATTAAATGTGGATGACACGAGCGGGTGGTAGAACGTCGTGAAAAAAATATTAAAATAAAGGCGTGTTTTATTTTTACTTAAAGTGTTTAAACCACATTCTGCAGAAAGTGTAAAGATGGCGGAAATGTGTTGTATCACGCTGACACTTTAATAATGTTTGTTATTTCTGGTTCCAAACCAAGGAGCACGAGGCGAAGGACACAAGTCTAATCTAAAGGGGACAGTCCCGAGAAAAATCGTCCAAACGAACGAAATAACCCCATTCGAAATTGTTTTAAAGGGGTGCGCCGATCGATACCTCGTAGAGTTGACGCGGTCGGAAACGCACGAAGAGCACCGAGAACAGCCGAAGTCTCAGGTGTTGCTGGTTGCGTTTTCTCCCGTCCTGCCTTGTCAATATAGCTGAGCTGGTACACGTTCCCCACCATTACGAAAAAAATACATACATAACATTTTTTTTTATCAAAGCGACGCGAAGTGTGCTCCTAGTGACTGTTTAAAGAGAAATTTCCTCGGCGTCAGCAAGAACTTGGAGGCGTGTGTGTGTGTGTGTTAAGATGGGTGGTTTATAATAATAGGAGACCATTTTATACTAGGATCTCGTGTGTGTGTTGAGGGCGAAAAGGGTTGGTGTTTGCGTCTTTTGCGAAGGGGTTTTCTGACCCTATTTGACCTGGGCTGGGTCAAGCTTGGTTGTCTGTCGGTCGACCCGGCCCAGGTTTACAGTAAAGACAATTTGTGTGAACGCGTGTGCGTCTCCAACAAGTGTGTCGTTAAGAATTAAAAAAATTAATCGTCAATAATCCATATTCTTTCTTATATTTCCCCCTAACCCCATTAAAATAAGGTAGGCACCACATTAAGGTGTCTTCGTTTTATTTGAATCCCACCCCCTTTTTAGTTGAAGCTAGTGGGTTTAATTTGTTGTTTGTAAGTTTGTGAGTATGACTAGTAGCTTGAAGAAGCGATGGTGACGCAATGCTGTAGGTTTAAGGAGCCATGTCATCTCGACAACAACAGCCGGCCACGTCTTCTAGCAGCCGTGTTGAGTGTTTGGAAGAACCTGTCAACGTCTCCGGGACTCAGGTAGGTCATCCCACAATCCCTCCATTAGATGCCTCATATCTATACAGGGTGGTGTGCGCTATCCCGGCGTTTTGGGAGGGGCTTTTCTGTCCAACCTGTTAGCCTACGCCCTTGCCTCCCCCCATTGGATTCCCGCGAAATACACTTTAACTTTCCGGTAAAGTTAGATGTGAGAAGAGGTAAATTGCTGTTAACTGGAATACCTGGTTTCAATCCCTAGTCAGATACATTTGGGACTTTTTTTTGTTCATAGTCTGGTATATCCATCTTTCTTACAAACCAATACCAACGAGTTCTCTCAAAATTTACCCTCCTCATCGTGATATTTCTGACTATATAGTATAGGTCTTAAATAGTCATCCCCTGTCATTAAAACGATCTAGAATTTAAACAAGCGTCTGTTTATTTAACAGCAGTCTTAAATCGATATCAAATTTAGCCATGTATATTGTCTCCCTACAAGTAAATTGTATGCGATTATTTCACCGAAAAATTACATGAATACTATAGGTACTGTTATGTTGAATGTAAACTGAGTACACATTTTAGATCAGTACAGGAGTTACAAACTAAGACTTAGGATAGTGCACATAATAAGATACGCCCAGTCAAAGTGCCTAGATATTGACTAGTTAGTGGGATGAAATCTGATATAATATAATAGATATATCCATCAGTATCACTCGGAACCAAACAAAGGCCCACTAGACAATATAAACTATTTTACAACAAGGATAGGTGCTAGGAGCTTGCATACCTTGTTTCTTATTGGTGGCTTAGTTACTCAATAATATCCGGGACTACGGATATAGCCCAGTTGACTGATAATATTATAGCAGTAGTTCGTTAAGGGAGAGGGAGTATTGCTTGTAGTGTTATATTTTAGCATCATGTCTTACTACCCGTTAGGGTTGTACGCCTATGTAGGGGCCTACTAACTAAATTAATATGTTAGGGATTAGGAAGTATTAATTTAGTGGAAGTGCACCCGCATTTGAGTGGAGGGAAATTGGAAAACCATTTAGGAAAAACCACTTTCATTGCACTCGACCGGGATAAAAAACCCTATCTCCCCGTCTTCAGAAGTCTAATTTATTGCGAGTGTAGCGTTTTAGACCATGCGACCACCGAAGCGGGCATTAATTTATTGATTTAATTAATTTTCATCTTTTCATAGCCAAACCCTCTTAGGTCCAAAATTTCTTGCTTCAGGTAGGCTTTATGGAAATATTAAATACCTTAAATTATGCTGCTAGTGACCGCGTTTATTCTGTTACACCTTTAAAACATAATAATAGTAGTAGTATTTTAGTTGCTATCCAAGTTAGCTTACATAGTTTGCTTTTAGGCTCGACTAATTCAAATCCTGTTCAGGTACACTGTTAAACTATCATTAGGTGAATGATTGATTTCCTCGTAATTATTCTCCTTCGTAGTGTTAAACCAGAGGTAGGCAACTGTTTGATATTGCGGACATATTGTTTTTTAAAGCAAAATTGGTGGGCCGGTTTGAAAAAAATATCGAGCAAAAAAATGTCAACTTTATAGTTATTATAAAGTAATTAGTTACTAGTCTATTTTTATAAACACAATTTGTTTTTGTGGGCCAGATAAAATTAGTCGGCGGACCGTAGGTTGCCTACCACTGCTGTTAAACAATCAATTGAGTAGAAATACAAAGAAACGTTCATTTGAGAACAGTAATAAATACTGGGTGATTTATAAAGTATCTATCGAACTGAAATACTAAAGCTGAATGTACGGGATTTTTTTATATTTCAAAATTAATTATATTGCCAAAATAACTTTATAGCTAACTGCTTCGGTGGCCGCATGGTTTAAGCCGTTGGACTGGACTATCGATGACAGAGAGGTTAGGGTTTTAACCCTTGTTGGGTGTACTGAGGGTGGTTTTTCCAAAATAGTTTTCCACTCTTCCTCCACGCAAATGAGGGTACACTTCAACTGAATTCAATATTCCTCATCCTTAACACTTTAGAGTAATTGGTATATATTCGTATAACCTGAACAGGTAAATAATAAGGCGTGGCACAAAAAATAGCAAAGCACACAGTAAAAAACAGTCACGTATATTAGGGGATTAATTCATCCGTAAAAAAAATCAGCAAGATTAAACTAAGGATAGATGGACCATGACGGCGTAGATCAGTTCATCGCATCCTTTAGTTTAGGAGGGTGGGTATTTCAAATCGACTCTTCGCACATCATGAGGTCTTGAGAAGGTCAAAGTACATCGATTCATCGCACTTGTCTCTTTGCCTGTTGTTTAGGTTAGGTTAGGTTTTTCAATTAAATAAATATTAGTGTGTATCTGTAAGCATTCGATGTGAACGTATAGATTGAAGTTACCAAACTAATTATTTAAAAAAAAAATTGTTAACTCAAAATTCAATAAATCTGTTCTACCTATGGTTGGGTGCGATGAGTCGATACAAGTGTTAGGTGCGATAAATTGATATGGGCGATGAAACGATAAATACGATTAATTGAATGACGCCCGACCACAAATTATTGAAATTTCACAGTTTAACATCATTTCCATCTTAATCACTTAAATAACTGACACTATTTATTTATTTTTTAATTGCGACCTGTTGATATTTCTTAAAACCAAATCTAGATACGAATTTAATCTTAATCAATCAAAAAATATATTGGTTTTATTAGTATTATATGAAACTTTGTTATGACCATATAGGCAAGTGGAAGGCTGACTACGTGAATTCTGCGCTCATATTATCGATCGCTAGTTTGAGATAACAGCGGGCTCAGCTGGTCGTATCTTTTACAGGCTGGATAAGGATTATCTTGCATTATGAATAAAACACACATTTTAATTCATAGCAAACTTTTAGTACATAAATAATAAAAGTAGGCTTAGTAAGAGTATCGGTGTCAAGGTCACTAACAAATATGGTGGCAATGGATGTATTCATGTACTAATATATGATTTTAAATTTTATTTACAAAATATCTACGTGTCGGAAAGTTCTTGTCGAATTTACACAAAATAAGTATGGGTGAAATATTTAATATTAATTCGGTAAATATTACAACTCTTCTGATTTAACCGTTTAATAATAATCTGACCCGCTTCAGTGGCCGAATTGTCTAAAGGGTCAAATTCACGTTAGACTGGTCTACCAAAGACGGGTATATCAAGGTTCAAATCCCGGTCGGGTCTACTATGGGTAGTTTTTCTTAAAGGGTTTCCCACTCTTTTTCCACGCAAATGCGGGAATATTAATTCTAAAATACTTCCTTCCTCATATCTACTCCATTAAAGTAATTATCATATATGTGTATAACCTGAACAGTTAGAAAGACACAGAATAAAAATAATAATAATCTAAAATCGCAGATAATTTTTGAAGTACCAGTAATGAAATATTACAAATATTTTTGGTTAGAAGCCATACTGTAGGAAGATTTCATAAGATATGATTAACTTATTTATTTTGAAGAGTTAATCATACTACTTCACTGTTTCACAACATAAATATTTATTTATTTCAACATGTTACTAAATATTTAAAAAAAAATTAATCGTTAATTTTTGTCATTTGAATTCAAACATTTTTCTATTCATCTATAAAAAAACCTTATTGTTCGAGCCTTGACGGAACATTATTTTAAGAACCAAAAGTTATATTTTGTTTAGCCAGTAATTCGTAAAGTGGAGTTATTTATAACAGAAAAAGTTGAGCGATAACATAAACTCAGACACAAAGTTTATCATTTACATTTATTTCTGTTCAAGAATGTGCATTACTACCCGGATCTTGTGGGCGCATGGACATGGGCGTCACTTTCATCCGGTCTGGCTTGTCGGTAGTGGTGCACCCAAAAGGAGGAGGGAGTAGGATATTCCCTCCCCATCCTCCCAACAAATTCACCAATAATTGTGTTAAAAACTCAAATCCTCTTTAAGAATTATTATCATGTAAATCTCTGAAGATGTGTGGAATGCAAAGGCAACGGGACGTAAGAAAAGGCCATTGTTTTTACAGTTTTTACAATAAAACTTTTTTTTGGCCAAAATAAATCAAATATTTCTTCAGTACAAATATTGAGTTTAATTTTCTTCATATGGTTATATCAACAGTTGGTGAATATCTGTCATGAGCATAGCGGCATTAGATGAGAAATTTGTTAAATTAAGAGAAAAAGTTGTCATTAAATTCCAGGACACCCTTGAAAGATATTCAAAAACTGTTGATATCCCCATGTGAATAAAATTAAACTCTATATTTCTACTGGAGAATTACTTGATTTTTTGTCCAAAGAAAGTTTGATATAAAAATACTACCCTTTACTCCTTTTTCCTTACGCTCCCACCTTAAGACCAGGCTTACGACTTGATCTTAAAAATGTATACCTTTATACATATCACATTAAAAGTGGTCCGTAAAAATTCCCGATAGGTAAATAGTAGAGAAATAATGAATTTGATACATTGTATACAAGGGCATGACCATCAAATGTTTTGAAAGTTTCAACATCCCCCTTCTCCTCACCTTTTCCTTAAACTTGCTAAAATAAATACATTCATATTGCCTTATTTACTGTCTAAGCCAGTGTTTATCAAACTTGTCCTAGTAGCGGACCACTAGATAAGCGTTCGATGCATATGCGGACCACCCATCTTAATAAGCCTGTCCCCCATTGCCGGAACCGGAAATCCACGTGTTTATCAAGCAGTAAAAGACAGCATTTGTATTTGACATTGTTTCTTTTACACATTTAACATGTAGTGTGATACAAATTATTGTTAACATAGCGGACTTTGCTTAGCTTGTTAGTCTTGTACTCTTTTAGTTATTTTACATAATATCGCCTTACTCCCCCCTTACCCTCCAATATGGTTCGATCTGCGAGCCACCTGGTACAGCGCCACGGACCATTGTTTGACAATCACTGCACTATCGCTCATTTGAGCTGATACTATATTACGTACCCCCTTAAGATATCTTCATGTAGCAGACACACGGACGTAATGACATGTAATCTGCTGGGAGTGCAATTTTTTTTTCTCTTTATTTCATAAAAGCACTCACATAAAAGAATATGTATAATTTGCATTATGCACCAATAACTTATGGCGTACAAATTTGAAGAGTAATTAAGTATGGAGGTACGCGAACAAAAAAGGTTTAATACCACTGCGACTAAAGCTCGTGGTAAAGAGGTGGTAAAGAGGCTTCTCAAACGAGGGGAAGGTAAAATAACATTCTGTTAGTATATCGAAACTTTTTTTTTATAAACCTAGCGCCTACAAACTTAATTACATTTCTAACGGTGTATTGGACCGATTTAATATGATTTATCCCCTTCCACAGTTTCTTCAAGTTCCATGAAAAAAAAATATTGTACGGTGCAAAGGATTGACTTTCTCTCTCTTTGATCTATAGTAGAGATATTAACTAAAAACTCGTAAGATTTGTGCAACTAAATCATATACATTGTTGTATAAACGCCCCACTAAAGAGAATACATGAGATAATATACACTGTTACAGAAACATTGAGAAGAGAAGAACCCACCTGTCCACTCAAGAGCATAACAATCTATTTCAATTGTCAAAAAGATCCATAAAAATATACATGCTTATAGCTCAGAAACTCTTGGTCCTATAAAAATATATACCAAATAGAAGATTTCAATTTTGAATAGTAGGCCTACTACAACTTTATAAGCTATTTCGTATGGCTAAGAGTTGTGGAGATATAATCAAAATTGTAAATTTCTGGTTATGTAAGGTACCAATAAAATCATTTTCATGGGAAAATGAGAACTGTTATTTTGTTTGTAATGTTAAACAATGCCTGAATATAGAATTTAATCAAAATCGTCAGGGCATATTAAGATAAAATATTTTTTCTCTCTCTTTTTGTCCTTCAATAAACTACTCTTAATTTTAGGGTTGGTTGGAAACCTTAGCCAAGTTTCAGCTATATCGGTGAAATAGTTTCAACTCTAGCCCGATGTACAAACAGACTGCATCGCGAAAACCACTTTTTTTTTTGTTTCAAGGGGTCATGAAACTTCGACATTTATCAAAATATCGCTTTCGATTCTTTTGACGATCACAATACTTCTCTCTCCGACGGGCCAAGAAAAAACAAAAAAGGTGATTGAAAAGATGACACGATCTATCAGAAACTATCCATCAAAACTTATGTCCATCTTTTGAGGTTTTTCTTTGTCAACTCAAACTTTATCGCACACTCGGTCCGATCGGAACGGAATGAATCGGTTTGCCAAAGAGGGAATATTTTGACGTATTTCAATGCGATGCGCATGCGTCCTCAATACTGGAATATTGTAGCATACGCTATACTTGCACTCAGCTATATATATACCTGCTGATTTTCACTTCCCGTTCCTCGACAATTTTTGTTTATTTTTAATAATGTCTTTGGATGAAGAAATTTAATCTAGTTCAACAAACTAGACTATAAATACGAACCTCAGTTTAAACTAATACATTTTAAGGGTACGGGTGAAAAAGGGGGAAAGTAAATTTTAGCTCAAATCTAGTTAGTGCATACTAACTAATGCTGCTATCTGTTAGAAAAGCATAAGAACGTTCTAATCCACTTTAGATTGTGGTTAAAAGAGGTATCTGTCATATTTAAATACAAACACATATTTGTTATGGGTCCTTTTGATGTTTGTAAAATTTGTTGTCCTGGAAAATGAATTCAATGTGACTTCCCACATTTTCCCCTTTACTCTTCATTTGTTATGTTAAATTTCAAGAAATTTCATAAACGTTTGGCTGATAAATATGGTTAAAAAGTGCATACACTCAGAGACTTTGAACGAAAAAAAAATAATTTTGTGTTCCCCGTCTTACTTCTTGTCTAAGCTACCCTCATATTTATCCCCTGAAATTGCCTGGAAAGAGAGTGAGAAACCATTTAGGAACAAACACCTAAATACATCAGATCGGGATTTTAATTCCCACCTGATATTCAGCAAACCAGATAAACCGATAATGAAACATTTGTCCACATTATTGTTGTGACTATAAATCGTTAAGGATGACGGAAAAACCTCGAGTGCACCCTATCGGGATTTTAGCTCCAGTCTTCCCACTCAATTACTCTGAATATTTATTTGTTATGGGTTTTTAGCGTGAATTTCCAGTACCAAATGATTCAGTAAGCACACACTTTACAAACTAACTTAACTACAGTACAAACGCAAACACCAATCACTCAACCGATTCATTACTGTGAAAAGAGAAAATCCCAATTTCACGAATGATGCATTTATCGGCCATGCCAGGAATCGAACCTGAGCTCCTTCAGCTCAGAAGGCAGACACTCTACCGACTGAACTTGGGTCTTGTAGACATTCTGGCTTTCAACTAACTCCTCTAGTGGCACAAATAATAGATCAGCCAAATGTATGCGGGAGCTTTAACATCATAATTGTCAACATTGGTGGTCACATGATCTAAGGCGTTGGACTCGCGAAAGACTTGATTTCCTGTGATGGGGAATATATAGGCTATAATCTCGTCTGGTTATGCTGGGGAGGGCTTGCATCACCTCTAGAAATACATTAGGTTCCTTCCTCTTAAGTTAAGCAGTTAATAATCGTGTTGTTACACGTGATATTAAAAAATACTTGCTCCGATGGGCACGTGGTCTACATGTCAAGCTCATTTTAGTCTGATTTGCTGGTGACGGAGAGGTCGAAGTTTAAATCCCAGTTGGGTGTACTGAAGGGGCAGATTCGCTAAATAATTTCTCACTCTCTCTACACACAATTGCAGGTACATTTCCTCTAAAATTCTACCTTAATCATTATTTCTTTATTAGAGTAATTTACCTATATATATTATAATGTATATACAATTTATGTATTACACATATAACTTTAATAGTGTTTCATTAGCGTAGTAAATATATTATGAATTACGCTTATGAGGATGGTAGAATTATTTTAAAGGAAGTGTACCCGAAATTGAGTGGAAAACCATTTAGCAAAAGCCACCCTCAGTACACCCGGCTGGGATTCAAGCCCCAAACTTTCTCTCTTTATATATATATATATATATATATATATATATAGGTTTATTTTGTTTGATTTCCTTGATAGTGAATTTTAACTTTTTTTTGTTTTCATTGCAACTAAGCCTCCACGTAAGAAATCCGCTGTTAGCGTGGTTGCGTTTGTGTTTTAAATTTAGTTATTTTTTCAGTTAGTTTGTGGTTTGTAAATTATATTTATTGAGCTTTTTTTTTAAATATGTGATGTATAAAAAATATTTCTCTAACGCTTGGGCAATGAAATGGGGTGGATAAATAAAAAATGTAAAATATGAAAAATTAGCCATATGTTATGTTTAAAACGGGAAAAAAGAGATTCAAATTCAAACGCCAGGTTTATTTTCGTGAACTTCCTAGCGTCAGAAATGTACTAACTAGAAAATGAAAACTGTTGACGTCTTTATTATTAGCAATGAACTCTGGTGGCATGCAATGGGCTAAGTGTGTGTAATAACTGCCGTGGTCGGCCGGTGACGAGAATCATGTGTACGGGACAGGGTGAAAGAGGGGTTGAGAGGGGTGGGTGGGAGCCGGTGATCGATGCCTGGTCGACCCAGTTGTTGCTCTGTGGCGTCGGCAGTCACGCCATGGTTCGTTGGGTTGGGAGGGGGGGGGAGGGATTAGCTGATAGGCAGCCTGCCCTACGTGGCGGGTTAGCGTGCATAGAGTATCACAGGGGTAGAAACCGACTCTCGGCGATACACTACTGCCACCTCAAACTGGCTCTGGTCAGATCTTTTCAATAACTATAATTTATCCTTGTCCAAATTGAGCAAGGAATTAATTTCAGCTCAAAGTAGCTCTGGATATCTCTTTCCAATGACAATATATCCTGGTCTAAATAGAGCAGGGAATTAATGTCAGCTTAAAGTAGATCTAGTCGGCGCTTTTCATTGACAATACAGCCTTGTCCAAATAGAAAAGGGAAGTAATGCCATCTTAAAGTAGCTCCCGTCAGTCCTTTTCAATGACAATATATCCTTGTCCTAATTGAGAAGGAAACTAATTTCAGCTCAAAGTAGCTCTGATCAGCTCTAATGACACCCACTTCGGTGGCAGTATGGTTGGTCTAAGGCGTCACTCTCACAATAGTCAAAGACTGTCGATGAAGGTGAAATCGGGGTTCGAATCGGGGTTGGGTGTGCTGAGGGTGTTTTTTTCCTAAATTATTTTCCAATCTACCTCCGCGCAAATGCGGGTAAGCTTCCTTTAAATTCAACATTCTTCATCCATAATAAATTAGCTTAATTAGTACGTATGCGTACAACCCAAGCGAGTAAATAAGACGCGGTGCTTAAAAAAAAGGTGAGAATGCTGCGCACATACGCTAAAATTTCTAGAAACGAACCTTATGGAATAAATCTTTCAATGTTTGTACTTTTTTTTATAAAATAACATAAAAACATAAAAAAATTGATATTCTGATCGGACTATGAATGGGTATTGTTACAGTCCAATTTTTATGTAAAGGGCCTTATCCGACAGCTAGAACGTTACTACTCCAATGTATTCATACGTCAATACACGTGATCTGCAGCTGTCATTTTTATAGACATAGTCAATACATATAAATATATAATGTTATCATTGTTGACTGCAACAAAATAAGTTTGTATTTTACAAAAGGCCTTTCTTATGAAAAATGTACTCTTAACTTATTACATGCGGTAATCTTAGTAGAGCTTCTATAAAGTCACGTAATGTATTGCTCCCACGTGAACAAATTCTCACCCCCCTTGGTAGCGTAGATAGCTAACGCGCTTGTTTCATGTTGAGCTTAGACTGCTGAGGACGGGAAGATCGAAGTTCGAATCTCGCTCGGGTGAACTGGAGGTGATTTTTACTAAATGATTTTCCATTCTACCTCCACGAAAATGCAGGTTCACTTCCTATATATTCAAACTTCCCAATTCCTAACCCATTAGAGTAATTAGGGCCTACTCCTTAAGCGTAAAACCCGAACGGGTAGTAAGACGCGGTGCTAAGTAAAAAAAATCTCACTATACTTTAGAAAACAAAACTAACACTAACACTATTTGACTGTTGTGTTATTATTCGCAGAACCTTTTCTTTCTCTCTCTTGTAAGTGTAGGGTTAGTCTGTTTCTGCGCATGCGTGACTAATAGCTCGACAAGAAGAGCCTTCCTTTCTTCCCTCGGGGTATCCCTCAAGCTTGACAGAGCGACTACTAGCCGTGTAAGACAGATCTGGCTACGTAGGACCCGAGGCGGTTATTCTTGGCACTTGGTCAGAATAACACCTGCGAAGAATGGAGGGCTAGGCAGCTTCAGTTGGGTAGGGATTCAAGAGACAGAGTGCAGGATTTAGCTAATATATTTTGCTAGGGAGCCTATGATAAACTACTTATCGGAAAAAAAGATCTTCTAATCTGCCCTTGTAATTTTAGTTTATATAATATTAGCTTCGCGTCTTACTACCCGTTCGGGTTACGCTAATGGTTTTAGGGATTAGGAAGATTGTATTTAGAGGAAGTGTAACCACATTTGCGTGTAGGGAGAGTGGAAAAC
>CABFWO010001107.1:61692-143302 GCA_902155825.1 Timema genevievae | reverse complement strand
AATGGGCCAGTTTCATATGCGAAACTGGCCCATTCCATTCAATTTCAGGTAGGTGACGTCTTGTATTTAGTATAGCGCCGCACTTGAGGCGTACTAAATCTGACTATGAAACTGGCCCTAAGCGTGGTTGTGTTTTCAACTCTTGATTTCCCACTTCAGTAGTAGAATGGTCTAAGGAATAATAGAGTGAACAGAAATCGGGGTTGGAATCCCGGCCGCGTGTACCGAGGGTGGGTTTTTCAATATCTTTTCCGTATTGTCTCCACGAAAATTAGTGTGGGGGAAATTAGCCTAAAATAACATACCACTTTTAAGTTTTGCAATATTTTCTAACATAGCCTTTTTAAATTTAATATTTCTAAATATTTTTAAACTATAACATTACAATGAACACTAAAAAATAACAAAAATAAATGTACTTATTTGGTAAAAAATATAAATATAAAAAGAGTGCAATATGTAATTTTATCCTCACTGTGTGGGTAAGTTGACATACATCAAATTTAACACAGAAAAACAATGAATTCAATAAAACCTAACTTTTTTTTGTCTGCAAATGTACCTCCACAGAGAAGATTCACTTTTAACGTGCTTACATTTGCAATTTTTTCAGCCATAGTTTGGCTTTTAAATTAGGTTTATTTAGTTTTATTTCTTTGATAATAGATTTAAACTATTTATTTTGTGTTCATTGCAACAATGTCTCCACGTGAGAGCGTCACTGTTAGCGTGCTTGCATTTGTGTTTTAAATGTAGTTTTGTGGTTTTGCGTGTAAGTTATGTCGATTTAGTTTTGATTCTTTTATAATAAATTCAAACTAATTTTTTGGTGTACATTGTAAAAATGCTTCCACGTAGTAGATACACTGTAAGCGTGCTTGCATTTATGTGCTAAATTTAGGTAGGTTTATTCATTTTTTATGTTGTATGTGAGTTGGGTTTATTTAGTTTAGTTCCTTGGTACTAAATCAACAGCACAATTTCATTGGTGTGATAGGGTGCTTATTATAAAGTGCTTCTTTCAGTTCAATTTACTTTGGTTTCTTAAATAGTATATCTATTAATATAATAAAACTTTAAGGTTTGTATGCACATTCGAATTTTATCGTGTTTTTCTTTTTCGGGGTTAGTATAAACGATAAGAATACAAACCAATCTACGGTACTTTAGAATGTTTGTTCGTCAATTTGTTCGTTGCCAGTAAATTTAAAAAGTGCTCATTGGATCGAGGCGGTACTTCTTCTGTTGTACTCCTTATTTTTTAGAGAACCATGGTAAGCTATATACCATTACGCAAGCTCATCAGCGAAATAAGCGTAGTAGGAAAACACTGGGTGTAAGCAGTGAACAATCGTCGCAGCTGGTATTACGGGTACATAAGATGGTCAGTGATACGAGCAGGGGTGGATGGGGGTGAATCCTTGTTAATTCGTGAATAATTGTTTACACATAAAATACTTAGTAAATTCTTTTCTAGCATTTGAAGTGCATTTTCTTTTAATCCTGAATATATTAAAAACCATGTTTCAAAATAGTGTTACAAGTAGGAAATAACATGTTTGTATTTATAAAAGCCTGGAGGCCCACTACATTCAGTTTTGGAAGGTTTTTTAGTTCAAGGAAAATAGGACACCGAAGCAGATTAAGAAAATATATAACCTAACGAGTATATTTAATGTACTTGTTCACTGCGAATTTGCTAATTGGTTGGTTAACACTGAACACAAATCAATAGTTAGAAAAAATACTAATTTTAGTATTTCGAGTCCTACTACCCGTTAAGGTTATGCGATACTTATTTAATATAGGTGCACAGGATTAAAAGGAATACGAATGTCAAGAAAATGCCTATAATGTTTAAGTAGATGGGCAAACCACGGTGACAAAATCAGTTCGGGACGGGAGATAGGCCAATCCCACCAGCTTCAGTGCTCAAATGGTTTTTTAGGCGTCACTGTCGTGCTAGACTGGCCCGCTGACGACGAAGAGATCTAGGTTCGAGTCCCAGTCGGCTCTACAGAGGGTGGATTTTGATAAATGGTTTCCATGCAAATGTGGGTAGATAACCTCTAAAATGCTTCCTTCCTCACATCTACAGCATTGGAGTAATTATCATGCTTATAACCTAAACAGGTAGTAGGAAGCGGTGTTAAAAAAAAGTTTTCAATATATATATACATGATGACCGAATCGTCTAAGTTGTTAGAACTACAATAATTGCGCTTGGTCACCATTAACTGCAATAAAGAGGTTCCACTCCATGATTGGTGTACTGTAAAAGAGGGTGGAGCAGGGTGGTGGTTTCTACACCTGATTTTCTCTTTGGATTTATCCGCGCTGATGCAGGTGTATTTCCTACCATATATACTGCTCATCACTAGCAATAAAGTACGTATTTAAAGCCCTCATGCTATGCGTTTAAATTAAATCAAATTAACTGAGCTTTCAGAAAGTGAAACATAAACGAACCTGGTCTTATGAGAATGTGTGTGCCTTCGAGTAGATGGCACCCTTAAGAGCCCTTCTCACGTTCTATTAACTGCGCTCGAAACAGAAAACGAATCGAAATGCGGTTTTCTGAATTCTTTGTTTGGCAACAGCAAAATTGGGATCAGTTTAACAATTCGAATTATTATTACACATCATTTCAACATTTCAATTTTGAGAATTTTTTAAATATGGTAAAACTGTTTTAATTGGTCTCAATTTTGTCGGTTTTTTTTTAATATTAGAAACCCACTTCTGTGGTCTAACGATTTATGGTATCACATTAGCAACTTCGCGCTGTGATGTCGGTTACGAGCTGTATCACCTCCTAAAGCTACGCATTTGCCTTGGAGCAAGCCAGATATTAAGGATGCCTCTTTAAAACTTTCTTAAAACATTGGGGACTAATCCAAAGAACTAGTGCTAGCTTTAAAATTGGAGCCGTGAAAGCCTTCTATGAAGTTTTTGTGATGTAGCTGCTCAACTTTACACCTTCATACTTCCATCTGCACGATATCTAAACTAGGAAAACTTCTTATCTGATTCATTTTTTTTTTGTTTCCACCGGCAGGCAATTTAATGACTGTTGCATGTCTTCGTTAAACTTTTCTAGGCTCGTGGATCATGTTTCCCTAACCCAGAGTTTTTAGTTTGTCGTGACAAAACTTTGACAGTTGGCAGCCCTATTCGTGATTTTTTTTTTAAAAACCCTTGTTCATGTCAAGTTTGGAAGAAATAAAAAGTCCATTGATTTACCTTTATTTTAATAATATTACACGATATATAATTTAAGACGAGGGTAATATGTTTGTACACATATTTTGTACTACATTTTTGGCCGCACGCTTAGGACTTTACCAACACGTATACAATTACAAAATCCATCTTTGATTTTAAATACTCTAAGTACTAAGCTACATGTAACTAAAATGAGATTTCTTATATTAAGAGAAAATAGTTTAATAGTGAACGTTTTTGACCTCCAGATTATGATGCTCCCGAACACAAAAAAGTTTATTTTAAACTTTATCTGTCTGTCTGTTCCTGGGCCCGGATCCGAAACGGTTTGAAAATTCTTTTAACGATTTTATATTAAATGCAGTCCACTGTATATCTAGGGAGTGTTTGACATGAAAAATAATAATTATGTATGTACGTATTTTTAGGGGAAGCATTCATTTAGTGATAACGGTTTTTTATATAAAAAATAAAAACAGCTCTATGGTTCAAAATGTGTTTTAGTGGTTTTTTTTACAATATAAATAATTTTATATATTTGTTTACCTTAAAAATAATTTATACTCTTTTCTTATTAATTAAAAAAACTGTTTAAGCTAAACTAAATTCTGTTATAAAACGTAGACTAAGTAATTAAATAAAACGTAGGCTAAGTAATTAAATAAAACTTAAGTTTCGTAGGACATGTTTTCAATTATAGGAAAGATAAATTTTGACCAATCCTACAAGTTCAAAAAAATTACCCTGACCTATGATTGATTAATATAGTAGCAAAATATTTTGTGTTTTGTTTTGAACGAGTCTTAACTATCCATCCAGGCTATACGCATTAAATTATAGGCTAATAATGGAGTAGAGATCAGGATGATCGCATTAAAAAAAAAAGTACCTTAATATGTGTGGATATAGAATGTGAAACCTTTTAGGAAAAAAGCTACCTCAGTAAATTCAGGCCAGAATCCAACCTCGACCTCTCCATCGTCCCTACAAATCTTAACTAAACGAGCTTGACGTTTAGCCCACGTGACCACAAATACAAGTTTTTGTTTTTTCTACCCACTAATGTATACTAGGCAGTAAAAATATAGGCCTATATTATATTTAGACTAATAAAAATTACACTAAAATATGTTTTATGAGATTTACATGATTAACTCCACCTAAAAAAGATGATCAACTAAGCCCAAAAGTATATTATTCTTATTCTATTAATGCCTTCACATATAATTTAAAAAATAAAAGAGCCAAACACTACGTACTGTACATTCAATAACACAAAATAAGAATAATTTATAGGTTTTCCTTAATTTAAAAAAAAAGTGGCGAAGATTGTAATTATTACAACGCTGAAGCACAAAAAAAACCTCACTATTGTTTTACGTTTGACTAATGAACTAATCACCAAGAATGGCTCAGCGCCAACGAGCTCGACTGGCGTCGTATTGGTCTTAAATTAATTTAGTTTGTTGATAGTCCAGACGGGCCTTAAAAAATGGGAATCGTGACTTACTCTCATTAAAACCCAACTTTCAGGAAAAGGGCTATATTTATAGTCGATATTAGGAAGACAGTCAATCCTCCTGTCGATTTGTACCGTTTGATATTCGTATACCAGGATATTGGTTGACTCCTGAAACTAAACTATAAATACAGCCCTCAATACCCCATTTGACCTGAACTTATTTGTATATTGGAAGATTGGTTGACTCCTGAGACTAGACTATAAATACAGCCCTTAATACCCCATTTGACCTTAACTTATTATTTGTATATTGATTGACTCCTGAGACTAGACTATAAATACAGCCCCTCAATCTATCATTTGACCTGAACTTATTTGTATATTGGGAGATTGGTTGACTCCTGAGACTAGACTATAAATACAGCCCTCAATCCCCCATTTGACCTGAAACTCTTGTTATTAGTATACCAGGAGATTGGTTGGGTCCCGAGACTGGACTATAAATACGGCCCTTAGAGTCCACCAGCCCACAACCTGCCATAGCTACCGACCCTGACATTCGAGGCTTCTCATGTTTTCTCCCCAAGGATGTACAACGAGTAAGAAGGATCCTCATGCTCGCAATGACGGGAGTCAATGGACGTAGGGAGGCGTCCTTGACTTGCTCCCGGCATGATATGATTGGGCGTTATTGCGCTTAATGTATAATGTGAACGACGGAGAAGAAGCATCAGCGTCACTCGACGGCGAGGAATGGTGTCAATGGCTGCGCGACCGTTGCGGCGAGTGGTTGCTGATGTGTGGCAGAGTTGTGGTTTATTTGTCGCCACAGCTACTACCCGTTCGGGTTATACCCATGTGTACTAATTAAGGCGGGAATGTAGGGGACGAAAGAAAAGGTCAGTGTTATTGCAGTTTTTATGGCAAAACTTTTTTTTTTTTGCCAAAATAAATAAATTTTTCTCCAGTACAAACATAAAGTGACATCAAAAGTTGTTGAATATCTATCACTAAATTCCAGGACATCCTTGATAGATATTAAAGAACTGTTAATATCACCGTGTGAAGAAAATTAAACTATATGTTTCTACTGGAGCAATATATGATTTATTATGACTAAAAAAATCTGTTTGTATAAAAAGGCAAAAACATCGCCCTTTACTTTCATCCCCTAAACTCCCGCCTTAGGCCAATGCGTTTAGGATACGGTAGGTAGAATTTACAGGTAGTGAACCCACATTTGCTTGTAAAGGGGAAACTGAGTGAGAAACCAACTCGGAAAACCACCCTCAGAACACCCGATCAGGATTCTAAACCCCGGTCTCCCCGTTATTGGAAGGCCAGTATATTGCGAGAGTGACGCCGTAGACTAATCGGCCACCGAAACGGGTGTGTGGCAGGGTTGTAAGAGCTAGTTGGGGTTTTGTAAGTTTACAGAGTACAACGTACTTATCGTTGTACGCGATAACGTCACTTCCTCTCGCGTGTATCTCCATTCAGCCTTCATTCACATCCTCGCGACAAAACGGACTAGTCTATGTGAACAAGAGGAGGGGGACTTTAAGAACGGTACACTTCTGGAAAAAAAAAGTGCCTTGTATCTTACTACCCGTCCGGGATATTCGTATATTTACAATAACGAGGTAGAAATTAAGAATATAAAATTTGAAAGAAAATGTACCTACATTTTCGTGGAGGGATAGTGTGGGAAATATATAGATAAACGCCTCAGTTGACCCAACCGGAATTTGAACCCCAACATTCCCGTCATCGGCAAGCCAGACCAGACATATGCATGCTGACCAGTGCGCGTTTCCGGAATGGAAAATCACCATGGTTGTGACGGAGGTACGGGGGTGAGGGATCCCGGACTTGCGGGCGGCTCGTGGCTACTAAGCAAGCGCGCCCACCGCCATCTTTTCCTCTCGCCAGCGCTCCCATCCGTATCAGTGACCGCGAAGATTAGGGCGTTAGAGTCTCGTCGCACCTGGTCAACGCTAACAAGGAGGTCACGTTTTCAATACAAACCGGAAACACTGGGAGTGGCTTTCCTAATGTATTCTATCACTTTGGTTATCTCAACCACTATCCACAAAAATGTGGGTGCACTTCCTCAAAACCAACTTATTATATCCCTAACCTTAAGAGTAAAGTGTTAATAGCCACAGTCTTAAACGTACTAATTTAAGAAAGTCTTCCTCTTTTTCTTTCTCTATCGCTCTTTATTTATCTTTCTCACTCTTTGTCTCTATCTCCTCTATCAATTTCTCTCCTTCCCCTCTTAGCTTAGTATTCCCTCTCTCTATTCCTCTTTCTTTTTCCTGCACTTTCTCTCGTTCATAATTTCTTTTTCTATCTCCTTTTGCCTTCTCCCTTCCTCTTTTGTTCCCTCTCTTTCTCTCTCCCTCTTCCTCCCTTTCTCTCTCTCGTTTTCCTCTCTTTCTCTCCCCTCCAAAACACACAGGTCCAGCAACGTTCCATGGGATAGGTACAGGATAAAGAGAGCTAGTCTAAGCAGTACATGTAAATAGTTCTCAAGTCAGTAACTCAACTCTCTCTTGGTCAGATGTCAAAGACAATACATTCCCATGTGAAGTATTGTAGAGCAGAGCCTATGTAAGATTGGTCAAATGGCTACTGAGTAAGGAAGAACATATCACAGGTACAGTTTTAACAAGTTCTGCTTATCCAAGGATTACTCCATGACATGCAACTACATAGGCCATATATATTTTTCCAAGTTATAAAAATTAATGTTTGAAATCACCGCCACGATGGGAACATACTCAAAGGCGTCGATCTTGCATTTCCTGGATTGCCGGTAACGTAGAGAGGGGGGGGGGAGAATCTTAACCGGGTGTACTGAGATGCTTTTCCCTAAAGGGTTTACTATTTCACCTTCACGAAAACTTGCGAACACTTTTAAATTTTATCTTTTTTTTCAACCACCGCGTCTTACTACCCGTTCGGGTCATACGCTTAAGTATTAATTACGCTAATGGTTTTAAGAATTAGGAAGTTTATATTTATATGAACTGTGCCCGCATTTTCATGGAGGGAGCGTGGAAGACTATTTTTTTAAAAACTCTACAAATACAGTCGACCGAGATTCTAACCTCGAGCTTCCCATCATCAGCAGTTTAGTCTGCTGCGAGAGTAGCGCCTTAGACCATGCAGCCATCAAAGTTTAAAGGGAAATTCTGTCATCAATCAGGTTTTGATGACAGTTGGGTCTTACTAAAACTAACATTGGTGAAACTCAATAAATATAATTAATATGAAATAAATAATTGAAATAAATAAGAATATTTGAAATAATATTATGAGAAAATAATTATGTCAAAACAAACAAAAATCTTCATTTTTAGCATTAGTCAGTCAAAGAAACATTGTCCAAACTGAAAACCAACAAAAAATATATAAATATACATACATGACTTCATGGCTTACTACCCGTCCAGCTACACACTAATGGGGTACGGGTGAGGAAGGTATAACTTAGTGAAGATGTATACAAATTTCTGCTAAGAGCGGTACTACACTATCACATTTCTGTCATATTTCTTTGATCAAAGAAAATGTGATGTAACTTTGACGACTCGTCAAAGATCTTTGATCAAAGAAATATGTTACAAATCTTTGATCACATATTTACGTTATAGAACATGCTCTAAGGTTTGATCAAAGAAAATGGCGTCTGAAAGATTAACCTGGACGTGCGAAGCAGTGAACTATTTAATTGTCCAATATGAACAGAATGATTTCTTATAAAACATAAACGGTGAAAGCTATAAGGACCGAGACAAACGGTTGGCTAAACATAAAGAAATATCAGCAACATCACAGGAATATGTGCCAGGTTGCACGGCCCAGGATGTTAAGAATAAAAATTAACGGGCTACGAAGGCAGTATTTAACAGAGACAATGAAGTTAAGTTTATCATCGTTTATTTATATTTGAACCACATTGAAAATAGTGTTGATTTTTATTTTAGAAATAATATAAACCATAACAAGAATTAAAGCAATGGACATCCTTTGGACGCTTTTCTAGCAGGATAGCCTATTAATATATTATCAAAAACATTGTCTGTGCTGATAATGGATACTTTTAAATAATTAATGTAAAATGTATTTTTTTTACATAAATATTTAATTTCTATAACATTTTATAGTTACAGATTAGAAAAAGTAAAAAGAGAGGTTCTGGTACAGAAAAGATATACAAGCGAAGTGTTTATTGGTTCACATTATTACCTTTTATGGTTAATTCAACAAAACCAGATATATGTCAATCAAGTTTAGATGAAAGTACAAGTAATGAAGACATGAGCATTACAATTAATGAAGAACACACTACTGCTGATGAAAATGTGAGTACAAATCTAAATAATTTTGTCTTGCCAGGGAAATTTACCTGGTCCATTATAAAAGTCCTTACATTGATCTCTTATTTCGCGACCATGCCTAGTTGGTATATTGTGTTGTCGAGCAAGATCATGCATCGGGGAGTTATCTTCATTATCGAGAGTCCGTACGTCCATATAAGCTATCTCGTTTTATTTAATGCTATATATTTTCCTTCGTGTGTAAGAATTGCAACTTTTTTCAGTCAAAACATTATGTAGTGTGCAAGCAGCTAATATAATATCAGTTACTTTTGAAGGTGATAGGTTAAGAGTGGTTAAAAATACACGGAATATATTCTCCAAGATACCAAAACAGCTTTCGACCATACGTCTCTCACGAGACAATCTGTAATTAAATACTCGTTGCTCTGGAGTAATATCACGTAAAGGCTAGGGCTTCATTATGTTACTGCTGAGAGGAAATGTATCGTCAGCTAGTATTACGAATGGTGTGGAGACGTTAGTATTTGGTCGAAGTCTCTCACTTGGAATAAAATAAAATAATGAATTGTTGTACAAAGCAAGTTTTAAGGAACTTTTTTTTTGCGAACACACCAGCATCGCCAACCCTACCATTTGTTCCAGCATCCACATGTATAAATGTATCATTTGCATCAACAAGAGCAAATAAAATAACACTGTCAAAGCGCTTATAGTTAAAATGACGAGATCCTCCATATTTTGGACATATAATTCGAACGTGCTTCCTGTCCATCACTCCGATGCAGTTAAACACATTTCATTTATCTTGAAAATCCTTAGCGATGTTTTACCACTCAGGCTCTGAAATAGATATAGAACATACATAATAACGAACCTTTTTTTTCAGCGTGTTGAAGATACGGCTAGAGCTGAATCAAGTGTGTCACCAACTAAGAGGAAACGCAAGACTGTAACAAATTCGCCTGAAAAAAAAATTGTTGAATGAGGCGATGTTGACTATGATACAGCTGTCAGCATTAACCTCAAAAAATACAGTCAGCGTCCAAAAAGAGGATTCATATTATATTTTTGGAAAATGTGTTGCCTCTGAGCTTCACACGATGGGTCATCATGATTCAATTTTATTAAGAACCGAAAGAAGGATTCAGCAAGCCATTATGGATTCTTGGTAGGCTTTAGAAACCAGAAGTGAATCTTGTACAATATACAGCTCTTCTTGGGATTCAACTAATGTTACGCCAGAGCCTAATCCATTTCATGCTGAAAGTGTGTATGCTTTTAATGATGGCACATTACAACATAATCATTATTCTGTCTCGTTGATTGAGACAACACTCGAACCAGCTGAAATAATTTTTGAGTGATCACTTAAATTGTCGAAATATTTTCTATAGTAGTACTGTAAAGCAAGGTAAATATTTTTTTTGTACTTCTTTAGGGAAAACTTCATTTATTTACTGTTATTTATCGCTAAATGTGTATAAAATGTAGGAAAATATATCAAAGGATTTTCTTGGAACTACTCTAACTTTTTATAAAAGAGTAATTAAAATAAATCAAATGAATTTAAGTGAATTTGAAATTAAATTTGGAATGATTATGACATTTTCTACGTGATTCGTATAATTAAATATGTAAATACCTATAATTTAATAAAGGATATATAACAAACCTTGAGATATTCATTTTTCAAAAACTGGTAAATAGCTTTGCACGTTTCTGGAACTATTTGCGAAATAGTACACTGTAGTATCCGGGTGCTGATTTGCAAACTTGAAAAACTTTCACCTGTAGCTAGAAAACAAAGTGTTACTGATAAACGATCTTCCACGTTTATAGCATTTCTCAGGTGTGTATTTTTTCTTTAATTAATTAAGTGACTTTTGTTACCAAATATTTAAAAGTTTTACGGTTCATGAGTAAATATTTTTTGATAAGATTACGGATCTTCAGTTTGAAGTTCTTTTAGCAGGCAGCTATTAATCCCTTTTGAATTTCGTCTACCTACCCATGGTCGAATCCACAATCGTTTAGCAGGTTTTTTTGTTCTAAGCATCAACGAGATTATCACAATAGCACACGGTCACCGCACATGAAATTAAACCATTGGATTCTATTTTTGAATAACATATTATAAAGTAGCAACTCTGAAAGCGATGCGATGTAGTGTAGTAACATATCTGTGATCAAAGACTGCGTTAAATCTTTTATCATGTATTTGATCAAAGAAATATATGTCATATATTTCTTCGATCAAAGAAAAATGTGATAGTGTAAAACCGGCCTAAGGATAGTGGGAAACAATTTAGGAAAATAAAGCATCTCAGTTCATACCAAACCGGGATTCTAACCTTAATTTCCTTATTCCCATTCCGTCACTGGAAAACCAGACAATACGAGACGGGTGCCTTTGTCAAAGTACCCACAAGTTTGGGTAAAAATGATTTAAACTTCCAAAACTATAAGGTTTGAAAACTTCGGATAGAATTATTTATGGAATACAAAATCTCTCCAAACTGGCAGAGTTAGCTTAGCGTTAATTGCATTCACTCATGTTCCGGAGGGCAGGATTTCACTGCCGTCAACTCCATAAATTGAATTACCAGTGTAATCCTTAGCTGTGTGACTAAATGGAATATCAGCACACACACATTATATTATCACACAAAATATGTTACTTAATGTGGTAAGGTTTTCAAAAGGTGATTTCAACATCAAAATTAAGTGTTACTTCTTACTATGGGCATATACACCCGATACTACCTTGGTTAGCTCTTTGTTTTCTATATTGGAACCCGCCTCGGTGGCGTAGTTAGCTAACGCGCTAGTCGTGTTGAGCTCGACTGCCGAGGACGGGGAGATCGAGGTTCGAATCTTGAATCTCGGTCGGGTGAACTGGGGGTGGTTTTTCCTAAATGGTTTTCCACTCTCCCTCCACATAAATGCGGGTTCACTTCCTCTATATTCAACCTACCCAATTCATAACCAATTAGTGTCATTAGTACTTAAGCGTATAACCTAAACGGGTAGTAAGACGCAGTGCTAAGTATTATATTCTATATTGGAGGTATTCAAAGTGCCCTTTTTGATACACATAATCATTTCATAACAGGAATTACAAATCAAATTAGCATGTCAGGAAAACCGCTAGGGCAGTCGAATGGTCTAAAGGCAATGGTCTGCAGCCTACAGGCCACGTACTGTGTCCGGCCCGCAAAATATTAAACAAAATTACAATATTTTTTGTGTTTAAAAACTAGACCAAAACTAGACTAGGCCAGTTTCATAGTCAGACTTTGTGCGCTTCAAGTACGGCTCGAAACTAAATACAAAACGACACCGTGCGAAACTGGCCCATTCCATTTTATTCTAGGTAGGTGTCTTGTGTTTGGTAGCGAGCAGCACTTAGGACGTACTAAGTCTGACTAACAACTTTTTTTTTAGCACTGTCCCCTTCTACACGTTCGAGTTATACACTTATGTACTAATTACGCTAATGGTTTTATGAATTTTGAAGGCTATATTTAGAGGAAGTGTACCTTCATTTGCGTGGATGGAGGGTAGAAAACCATTTTGGAAAACTACTGTCAGTACACCAGGCCAGGATTCGAGCCTCGATATCCCCGTCATCAGCAGTCTAGTCTACTGCGAGAAGAGTGATTTATATCCTGCGGCCACCAAAGTGGGTCCCCTAATAGCTAATCACTCACGTGACCTGGCGGACTAGGGGTAAGGTGTCAGACTTCTGTGCTGGGGGTCCGGGGTTCAATCCTCGGTCCCGGCACAGATTTAGCTGATTGCCAAACCCTTCCTTCACCTCTTACAAGACGTGTATTAATCACAACTTGTCAATGTGTAGAATGCCAGGCCTCCACCGTGGTTTGGATCCCACGTTAAACTGTAGGTCCTCCATTTCATCTCACAATCACCCTACCATTACACATTAGCGTAAGTGCGTACAACCCGAACGGGTAGTAAGACGCGATAATAATAATCAATGTTGACTGCGATAAACATGTTTCAGTTTTCCTAAACACCCTTCCTATTAAAATTGGTCTGCATACCAGCACGAGCATAGTTCCTGACTGACCAAAGAGGTTCTTCATAGCTATTAGCTTCACGTCATCCCCACTCCAGTGACCTATATTGCGACAAGGCTGGAGAAGCCCAAGTCGCCACCGAGGCGCCCGTTTCACGCTTGGTTTAATCTCACTTTATTGTCTGCACGTATTAGAGCCCGGCTTGCATACTGGCATGACCGTACACTGGCGGCGACGTGCTGAATATTAACACGGAATAATAACCTAACACATGTTTCCTATCTGGTGTTATCGACTTTAAAATAAATACAATTTTAAAAAATCCACTTTAGTGGTCGAATGGTCTAAGGCGTCACGCTCTCAATATACTGGACTGCCGATGACGGGGAGTTCGAGGATCAAATCCTGGTCGGGTGTATAGAGGTTTTTTTTTCATAAATGTTTTTTCGTTCTCCCTCCACGAAAATACGGGTACACTTTCTTTTGATTCAACCTTATTCATCCCTAACCCATTAGCGTATTTAGTACATATGCGTATAGCCTGAACGGATAGTAAGACGAGGCTATTTTAAAAAACCTATAAAAAACAGCAACGAAACAGCAAGTAGTCTATCAAGGAAGAACTTTAGATATTTTACTCATATTCCAATATCTGCACCTGTGATCGCTTAGTCTACGACAATGGTTCCTAAACTTTTTATTTTAGAATCGCAACCCAATTTTTAGAACGGCAAAATTTTTCACTACCCACCAAGCTTTAATATACATAATAAGGGAGAGGTTTTTTTTTTACTCTAACCAGTTTTTTCAACACTGCGTTATACTACCCGTTCAGGTTATACGTTTATGTACTAATTATGCTAATGTGTTGTATATGAGGAAGGTTGAATTAAGAGGAAGCGTACCAGTATTCGAGTGGAAAATCATTTAAGAAAAACCACCCTCGGTACATTTGACTGGGACTCGAACTCAGATCCCCCTCTTACCAGTAGTCAAGTCTATTGTGAGAAAGAGTGACGTCTTATAACATTCAGTATCCGAAACCTATTTGTTTGTTTAAAAAAAATTAATTATTGAATATAATTTTACAAAAAGATTGTTATATTTCTCATAATGATGTGTGTGAGAAGGTTGTTTCCGGTTTTTGTTGATGACGTCATTGATTTCCACGACACAGGCAAGAAAATGGAGCCCGATTCCCGTATCCGTATACCATACGAATTATTTTTTCCCCGTATTTTCAATTTTTTTTACTGTTTCACTTTCTGATTTTTCTTGATTTTCTATTTCCAAATAAATACAAAATTTTCTCTTTTCGAAAACTTTTCGCAACCTACCAAAATTGCTGCTCCTAACCCACAATTTGGGGACCACTGGTTTAAGGTGTCAATCTTGCAATATACAACTTATTTGTTAGAAGTATGTAGAGCGTTATATCTTAACAAGCACATGGCTTACAAACTAACTTAACTCTATAACAGACACAACACCCAGTGCCCCGGCCGTTAATTCATCACTGTGAAAGGGAAATACTTAATTTTAATAAATAAGGAAAACAAAACTGGCCATACCGGTATTTCATTCCTGAACCTTAAATTCACTGGGCAGAAGCACTTATCGTTTGACAAAAGGTCACAATATAGCTTACTGAATTTCTGGTGGAAAAGTCACTGACCATGTCCATATTAATGTCAACATTGATATTATAGATCAAAAGTGACAGATGCAGTTCATATGACTTGACGTATGAGTGCGTGAAAATAGATCTAGTAACTTTTTTAGCTGTCAGATAAGGCCCTTCCTTTGAAAATTTGACTCTATCAAGGACTTTATAGCAGTGCTACTTAATTAGTGGCCCACGGGCCACATCCGACCCACCAAGCCCCACAGATTGTCCTATGGATTAAAAGTATACTACGTAACCACTGCAGATGCGCCGTATGGGCATAACATATTTTTGAGTTTGAGTTTTAACAATGCAGGTGGCCGGGTGAAAGGGTGACTATAGATTACTCACACCACTTCTCCCCTTCACACAGATATGCACAGCACCACTTCTCCCCTCCACACAGATATGCACAGCACCACTTCTCCCCTTCACACAGATATGCACAGCACCACTTCTCCCCTCCACACAGATGTGCACAGCACCACTTCTCCCCTCCAAACAGATGTGCACAGCGCCACTTCTTCCCTCCACACAGATGTGCACAGCACCACTTCTCCCCTCCACATAGATATGCACAGCACCACTTCTCCCCTCCACACAGATGTGCACAGCATCACTTCTCCCCTCCACACAGATGTGCACAGCACCACTTCTCCCCTCCACACAGATGTGCACAGCACCACTTTTCCCCTCCACACAGATATGCACAGCACCACTTCTCCCCTCCACACAACTATGCACAGCACCACTTCTCCCCTCCACACAACTATGCACATTAGCAAACGTCTCGCCAGTTGATATTGTGCCTGTCTTATAATTCGTGCGTTCTTTATAGTAATAGCGGAGTGCTTTACTTGTAAACCTTATAACATATTTTGTAAGTTTGTTCGTTCTCTTCCTATGGTGGCACTTTATGCTGTGAGCGGTAAGAAATGAAAGGTCAGTGATTAAAACTATCGTTTTAACGCCAAGTGGACTAATAAGTATATAATAGTATTGCTGAACACTCCTTACTCTAAACCAATGTTTTTTGTGCAACGATTGTGGTTCCGTGATCAAGGAGTACAACTTGATAATACATAATGAAAGTAAACAGATTTTGAAAAATCGTAACTGAGTGATTTGGCGTTGCTTATCTCAAAGATTGAATCTTTGATGCCCATTTATAGAAGAGGGAGTTCTCATGCGGGCTTTGTCACAACCAGAAAACGCTTCCACGGCGTCCTTGTGAGTGGCCTGGCTATTAACTAAAAAGAAAAAGCCCTTACCTTTCCGAAATTATAAAAGACTGTATGATAGCAGTACTTAATTAAGTAATTACTGAAGAAAAAACTAAATCAAATGTGATTTCTTCCTTTGAACAAGTCCTAATGTAAGACACAACTTCAGCTCGTAAAATCGGAGTTCTCGGATCAGAAACATTTAACATAGTCCGGATTAAGTTTGGAACTGGCGGAAACGATAGAATGGTTATCGCTCAGTTGAGCACAATATTCACGCGTTATTTCGATGGGAGCTGTTTTTGTGAAGAATTGTTAGCGCTACTTCCTTTAGAAGAAAACACTACTGGACAAACTATCTTCGAAAAAATTCAAAACTTTTTCGCTAAAAACAAAACATATTCGCAAAATATTTGTCTCCCTGTATTATTATCAGCACCGCGTCTTACTACCCTCTCGGTTTATACGCACTTACGCTAATGTGTAATGGTAGGGTGATTGTGAGATGAAATGGAGGACCTACAGTTTAACGTGGAATCCGAACCACGGTGGAGGCCTGGCATTCCTCACATTCATAAGTTGTGATTATTACACGTCTTGTCAGAGGTGAAGGAAGGGTTTGGCAATCAGATAAATCTGTGCCGGGACCGAGGATTGAACCCCGGACCTCCAGCACAGAAGTCTGACACCTTACCCCTAGACCACCAGGTCACCCGTCTCCCTGTAACGGATTAGAATAAAAATTTGTTTATTTGCAAGACTGATCCACTAAAACGCATTGCATTATTTACCTAAGTGTCTTGTGCGACCAACTTTTGGGTGACTTAAGTATGTGATGGAGACTATTGTGAAAATGGTTAGATTTATTAGATCAAAGTCCAGCCTTCAGCACCAAATGTTCCGCAAATTATTAGCAGATATATTTGCAGATTACCAAGATTTTTTTATTCATAATGATATTCGTTGGTTGAGTGCTAGAGAGGTTTATTGAGCACAAAAATGGGATAATCGTGTTTCTTAGATCTTCAACTATAAAAGGAACTGCAAAATTTAAAAAAACTTGCTGCAGGATGAAGATCATATGTGTAATGTTGCATTATTACGCGACGTAATTTGTCATATTAATGTGTTGAATAGCCAACTTCAAGGAAAAAACAAATGTATATTAATGATCTGGTCGAAACGATAAATGTATTTCAAGAAAAACTTTTAATATTTTCTTTGAACTTGACAGCAGAAAACTTACTTAATTTCCCACAATTGCTTGAAATTTTTTATTCTTCGCCAAAGAAGCACTGTAATGATTAATTTCTTAAGTGATCTAAAGAAAAACTTTGAGGGCTGATTTAAAGACTTCAACATTAATGAAGAAATAATTAAAGTTGTTATAAATCCATTCAAGATCGAGGGACAAGAATTTTGTGGGAGATGATTACAACCTCTATCTCAAATTAACGAAATACCCTTTCAATTAGAATTAATTGATTTGAGATCATCATTGGCAATGAGTGATCACTTACAAGGTGTAGAGGTGGTACAGTTTTGGATTTACATTGATTTAAACATGTTTACAATCGTAAACAAGCTTGCTTTGTTCTTATTAACTATGTTCTAGTCTACGTATGCTTGTGAATAATTATTCTCGTATATGAACACTATCAAGTGCAACCGGACCCGTGGTGTAGTGGTCAGTGCACCTGGCGACGAGCTTAAGGGTCCCAGGTTCGATTTCCGGATGGTACCTTGGGTATTTTTCACGAAAGGGGAATTATCTCAACCGTAACCAAAGTTTGCTTAGTTAGGCTTTAATTACATTTAAGTGTTTCCACTGGTTCCACACCCTAATTAACTATCAACATCAACTAATCTCATCGGGACATGGAAAGAGCCTTCATGGAAAGGATGGAAGATAACTCCATTCGAGCGTCCCCTGGAAAACGGTGCATTAAAACTGGCTAATCTTTCCACTATTGGGCTTCGAATGTTGCAGCCCAGACGCGCAATATTATATATTATACTATAAAGTGCAACCCCTGGATCTTGCCGGGAAATAAGCGGCTATAAGACTTGTCTTCAAATCTCTCTGTGACAACGCATGAACAACATTTTTCCAAATCGGTAAAGAACAAGAAGTGTCACTTTTCACATTAATGATTTATATTTGAATTATTATTATTTACGTTTAAATGATTTTGGCATGATTTACTTTTTAATATTTACTAGTGTTATTCTAACTTTTATATCTAATGTAACTCAAATAAATCAATAAAATGTATCAGCAAATGCACTACGTTTCATTCATCCACACTCCTTATTAAACTGCAAAATTATACGCTAATAACGTTAAAAAATTAATGTAGGGCTGAATTAAATGTCTGGCCCGATAAATATTATGATTTTTTGGAGTGGCCCGCTTGGATAATTAATTGAATAGCCCTGCCCTAGAGTATTTGGATCGGCCAACTAGGAGGAGGTACAAGGGCGGAGGGCATGATACTGACATGGTGAGACGCAGGGGGAGAGGGAGAAGGGGCCTTTGGATATAGACCCCAATGACACTATAATTCCTGTGTAAATCTACTTGACCTTGAACTCACTACAGGTGGGAGGCTCCCTGCTCTACTGGACCTTGATTCAATTCCGTTTGGATAACAACGAAGAATAAATACATAGAATCATTTTTGTTTCTTTTATCATCGCGTTTCACTACCCTTAAGTGTTGTAAGCATGTGTACTAACTATTACGCTAATAAGTTAGGGATAGGAAAGGTTTAATTGGGAGTAAGTGAACCTGTATTTGCGTTGAGGGATATTATAGAAGCATTGAGGTAAGAACACCCTCAGTACATCCGTACAGCATTCGAACCCCGATCTCGCTCTGCCATCGGCAGTCCGGTCCATTGCGAGAGTAGCGCTTTGCAGCCACCGAGGCTGGTAAGAGAGATAATACGCTTTTTTCTGAAGCAGAAGGGAGGCTTAGTTTAATTCCTCATCAAGTTGAACGACTTTTTACTCGTTTCATTTCTTAGGTGAAATTTATTGCATTTCTTTAAAATTCATCCCTTTCACAATGTTCTCTTAGATTAGATAGTTAAAGTTGTTTATGGCCTCTAGAATGTGAGGCAAAAGACAAAAAACAAAATTCAATGTCAATACCTTAAGACTAAATACATTTAAACTTAAATCTATAAGGAATACATTTACTTATCTTATCTAAAACTAGCAATGATAACATTATTTTAATGTGGTTTCTCTAAAATATAAATATAGAAACAGTATCTTGTGAGCATCAACTCCTTTTTAGTTTCTAATAAATACAAAAAAAAAGCACTTAGAAAATAAATGACATGATTAATGACACAAAATTTTAAAAAAATATAAAAATGACAAAACCAGGAACCCGTTTCATTATTTAACTAGCATAATTTACATAGATTATATAATTATAAAAATATACTTTATAAGTTTATATTATATTATATTTTTATTTTCTTAGCACCACGTCTAACTACCTGTTCAGGTTATACGCATATATATTAGTTTTACTAATGAGTAAGGGACGAGGAAGGTTGAATTAGAGGAAGTTTAACCGCATTATCGTGGAGGGAGCGCGAAAAACCATTTAGGAAAAACTACCCTCAGTACACCCGGCCGGGATTCTAACCCCGATCTCTCCATCATTGGCAGTCTAGCATAACATGAGAGTGACGCCTTAGAACATGCGGTCAACAAAGCAGGTGTTTTATATTATTTAGAAACAAAAAAAAATAATATTATTTATTTTCTAAGTGTTTTGTTTGCATTAATTAGAGAATAAAACTGGGTGCATCATGATAGAAACTGTTTTATGCAAATTAAACTTTTAAACTATACAATCCTGTCGGAAGAAAAATGTTGTATTAAATAAAATAAATATATCGTATTATAGAAATAGGCTATATGTAAATCCACAGAAAATATATAAACAAGTTAACGAAAGACGTACAAAGTGTATCGACTTGTTCATCCAACCAATCGTGTCACAAACCTTTGCAGTCAAACCTAAATATCTTTATTTTCATTCCAGACGAAATAAAGAGTTGAAACGTTCTTGCACAAAGGAGGCGAACACATGCATCACCTTCATATGACACAATCAGATTCTAAGGTCCACTCTTCTAGCGATGAAAATGTCCAAATACAAGCGACACACACTATATCACCGCTACCTTCTTCCCCACCCCTATGTGTATTTAATTCTAGTAATATTAATATGCGTCGGGAACAATTATTAGCATTATTTATTCCTCTGACATATGAATAACCGATGGGAGTATAAGGCTCCCGATATGTTTTCAAGTTGGAATAGTTTGCGTCGTACTCGAGATTAATCGCAATAAAATGAAAGTTTAATTAAACTTGTTTTTCTTTGCATATATAACATATTTGACCTTGAGAGATGCAGTATCTAGTTTGGTCGCCTGTGTACATACACTTTTAGCTGCTCTGTGGGATAAGAACGTTGCCCAGGGTATGCCTTGGAGGTTGTCTACACGTCGTACTCGCAATAAGATGATAGGGCTTATGAATGTGTGGAGCAAGTGAAAATCTTAAGCCTAATTTACTTACTCTATTGCATTAGGAACATGAAGGTTCATTACCACACTTACACCACCTATCCCTATCTTGAGCTAGTTATATCCAGTCCACCTCATTAAACCCTATCTCTTTCAGGTCCATTCTAATGTTATCCTCCCATCTGCGTCTAGGTCTTCCCAATGGTCTCTTCCCATTGGATTTTTAAGTCAGTACACTGAACAAGGTTTTAGAATCTCCCATTCGCGCTACATATCTTGCCCATCGTAATCTACGATACTTAATTATCCTCACAATGCCTTGTGATGAATACAGTCTATGTAACTCATCATTATGTAGCCTCCTCCACTCCCCCGTAGCCTCATATTGTTTTAGACCAAAGATCTTCCTAAGCACCCTATTTTCGAACACCCTAAATTTGTTTCCGTCATGTAAGATAAGATACAATGTTTCACACTCACAGAGAACAACCGGTAGAAATATTATTTGGTATATTCTGAGTTTTAAATTCCTTGAAAGCAGGCGAGATCTCAACAACTTACTGATCAAGTAATATTATTTTCCTAATATCTAATCTAATATCATTATTGTTGGTTAAAATTGTTAATAAATATTTAAACTCATTAACCCTTTCAAATGTAATCTCTAAATTATCGTCCCCAGTTTGTGTTATCTGTGTGATCATATACTTAGTTTGAAAGAAAATTGTCAGTTCAAAAAGTGATAAAAGTAATTTTAGATATAGTTTAATTGCTTATAAAATAATAAAACTATGTCCCCACTGATACACAGCTATAGTCAACTAGTCCAACTAGATACACTTTTAAAAGCCCAAATCCAGATTGTATGTATTTAAAAACATTCAGCCAAATATAAACTATTTTTTACTCTTCATCAAAATGCCACATTTATACTAAAATTGCTTACTTAATTAACTAGTTTAAATATCTACACATAACTATCTCAACAATTCTGGAGTATTTGTCATGAAAATACTGTTATTTTTAACTATAAATTTACCGGCTTCGGTGGCCGCATGATCTAAGGAGTCACTCTCACAATATTATTTTTTTATTTATTTAGCCCGCGTCTTACTACCCATTCGGTTACACGCTTAAATACGAATTACACTAATGGATTAGAAATTGGGAAGGTTGAATTTAGAGGAAGTGAACCCGAATTTGCGTGGAGGGAGAGTGGAAAACTATTTAGGAAAAACCACCCCCATTTCACCCGACCGAGATTCGAACCTCGATCTCTCCGTCCTACTTTCACAATAAATTAGACCGTCGATGACGAGGAGATCGTGAATCAATCCCGGTTGGAGGTATTGAGGGTGGTTTTTTCCTAAACGGTTCCCCCTTCTCTTCCTCTACGTAGATGCGGGTACATTTATTCTCAATTCAACCTTCTTAGTCCTAGCCCATTATGGTCACTGGCAGTAAAACGTGGTGCAAAAAAAATAGTCTAATTGCGCCCCGCCCATGACAAGTATTAAAAAAATGTTGAGCTTAAAATATTATGTCGAAAATTAAACTAAAAATATCTTATAAAGGAAAAATATTTGATTTTCCCTTCCAACCTACCTTAAACAGTAAGCACACAGTTTAGAATTCCTCCGCCTCGCATTAATGCGCTGTCACTTTGTCAAATGAGGTCACTTTTACATAACTTGTCAAAATGACATAACATTTTCTCTGGCCGATAAAAATAGAACTATTTGGTAAAACTACCGCGGGCGGACTTTACCAAGTTTGTTTGAAATCGGCTCATTAGTTCAAGCTGTATAAAGATGATACACGGAGTTGTACGCTGGTAAACAGAAAGAACGCACGATTGCATTAGTTGCTTACTCTTGATTTGGCAAAAAGCCTAAAAATCAAAATCATTTCTTCTCCGTGTAAAACAAGGCACACTGAAAAGAGAGAGATCGTTAAGGAAAATGGAAAATAAAACCATTCATGATTGGCTAAGAGGGGGGGTCAGGAAAAGGGAAGCCGCATTGTTGATTGAGTGCGTTAAAAAAAAAAAGAAGAAATTATTGATGTTCTTTCCCTTCTTCCCCACCCACTGCTTCCTCCGCCATTTCCTTTCCTGTCCTTGTTACCCTCCGCGCCCGAAAGAGGTATTGATTGGTTACGTACACTTTTTGCGTTACCATGGTGATTCTGCTCAGTGATACGCGGTGATCACAAGAGAGTCGGTCATATGTGGACTATTTGGGCCAATCTTCACTGCTTTAAAATAGAAATATTCGGAGGCGTGGACAGGGATTTATTTGGGGGGGGGGGAGGGTGGTGAGAAAGGTGGGCGGAGGTTGAACTATAATTGTTCTCTCAGTTACTACAACATAAAAGTGGGTAAAATGAGAGTGAACTATATTAATTATCATATTCTGAAAATTGAAAAATGACACCTGGACACGGGAATCGAACCCGGGACCTTTGGCTTAGTACGCCAATGCTCTAACCACTGAGCTGTCATTTTTCAATTTTCAGAATATGATATTTAGATGGAGTAGTTCTCACTAAAAGCATAAATAATAGCTTTGGCTATTAATTATATTAAATAAAAATCCAGCTCCATTAGGTTTTGTTCCGTGGTCTATATTAAAAGTGTGTAAAGTTTCAGCACTATAGGTCATATAGGGGCTTTTGGAGGGTGTGTAAACACACATACACATACACATTAGTTATTCGTTTATGTGATTATTTGAAAATATTAGTAGCTTTTAATGAATGATAACTACATAATCTTTTGGAATAGACGATTTAATGGTTTCTGTAATTAATTAGATTATTTTCAAAAGAAAACATTATTATAGTAAATGCATCCGCATTAGAATAGTGAATGAGGAAATTACATGTGGAAATATAATCCCCAATTCATCCAGCCCGTATTCGAACCAGGGTTATATCAATAAATAGGTCCATTTCTGTTATTTGTTTCACAAAAATATTCTTTAAACAAACACACAATATAGATAGCTTCGTAGAAGTGTTTTTTTTTAATGCTATATAATAAATAAGCTCTGTTCTTTAGTTTTGAAAACATAAAACCAGGAATTTGGGCTAATATTAGCTGTTCACCGATTGCAATTTTTTTTATTTGATTGAGATATTTAAAGTGCACATTCCAAACCAACTGATTATAACAGCACACGATAATTTATATGAGCGAGAATAAAAGGGTTTACAAATTTTGCCGGGAAAGGTATTTTAATACACCTTCCAGGGTTACTTTACATTCCACAGTCTACATGGGACCACCAGCTTTACTTTCCTTTCGAAGGAAGATGTACTACGGATATTTATCTCTTAACAAAGATCTGTTGAACTGGACTGGGTTTGAACCCACGAACATTGGTTCTCTGTGTGAGTGCGTTTACCTCAAGACCACTAAGGACAACGGTTGCCTATAAAAATATTAAACACCTTTGTGTTCATCAAAGCGCTGCGATCATTCAAATCCAAAACCTTTGAGGGATAGGGAAAACTTATATAAATATTGAGGGTTACTTCAGCCATACCGGACAAGACCAAACAAAACCGCCGATACTTCATCCTTCCTGTCAAAGACGACTTAAGTGCAACGCAAGTCTAACGCCTTAAACTGATTAGTCATCTGAATGAGGTTTTTATTCATGTACCCAATAATTATTAAATAAATATTTTTATCTATATATAGAGTTACATGAATACATTTTAAGTAATATTTTTTAGTAAATTGCTGTACTTTTAAAATACAAGCAGTAATGTATACATACATTTGTAGATTACTAATTAATAGACATATCTAGTTTGTATAGGATGTTGTATAGTCACATGTAAAAATAGGCCTATTTTTCAAATCCACAAGACTCAAATTAAGGAGGTCACCGTTTAAAGAACTGAGAAATGATTTAGATGTCCAGAATTCCAACGATATTTGAGAAGTGGTGCTATTTCAAAATATAGTGCATGCTAAAATGGAGGTGAAAGGTATCTTAATGTCCCTAGTGATTTAAAACTAACTATATAACCAAAATAAATCGTGAATGGGTGGGATTAGGTCATTTTCAAGGACGTTTCACGTGAAATATTAGTTATCATATCAAAGTAAATATACATTCAATATATATATAGGGCTACATTATTTAGTCTTCCTCAAACAAATTAATAAAGAAAACTTTTAATAAGGTCACATCATACTATTCTTAAATAAATGAGAATTGTTTTAGTAGTTTTGAAACTCTGGATTTGTAGCTCCCACTAAGTAGGCGGAGCCCTTAAAACTAGAAATGCACACGAATGCAGACTTTATAACCATCATTCTTAGCCTTTGACCAATGGAACTCTGAAATATTTTACCGATGAAATGTTTCTTATAAATAAAAGAAAGCCTTCCAATCACTATTCTAACTTATGATTAAAGAAATAGTTTACAATGCAACATCTGCCATCCACAACACTTGTATAATATTGTTTCGTTGTAAAGTCGTAACGTTGTAATAACAAAGTTTCCCTGAGAGACCAGCCGTATTAATATTGATGACAAAAGCCCCCGGACTTTTCATCCCCCTCCCAACCCTCTAGGCAGGTGATGTATAACTCCCTTACCAACCCTTCACCATCAAAACTACTTTTGCCACGAGATGACCCAGCATTAACTAATCTAACAACCCCTAGTATGATAGTATTATTTCCACAGAGCACGCATTCTTTTAAATGTGGATAGCTTTTTTTTTTTGTTACTTGATAAAAAAAGGGGGTGGGGGATTGTTATAAAGGGAAAAGTCAAATCTTTAAAAGGGTACATTTAGTATTAAGAAGGGGATGGTCGACCAAATAGGGTGTTAGAGAAGTTAGTTATTTCATTGTATTATACTATTTTAAGATTGGTAGTTTTTTATTTTGATATTTAACTTGCACTTTAAACATGCAGATTATATAAACGCATGATTTTGTTCAAAAAATTAAACTAGGACCATACGTATGTTGTTATTGACCTAGTGTATATTTACAAAAAGAATAGCGGAACAAACCTGTTTACTAGATATTAAATATATTAGTTCACGTAAACCTGGAATAGAACAAGAGTCCCCTAACCTTGAGAAAGACTTAGCCTGATTCCCGGATGGGAGGAAATATGATTTTCACTGTGGATTTTATATCCTATTTCCAGGCGAATGCTGGTGAGTTTCTCCCCGATTTGAAATAAGTCCCATAAATAAGTTATTTCTTTTATTTATTTTTATTGAGCTAATTTAATTTAACAATAGCTTTATTCGACTATTAATTAATATGTTAATTAAATAGGTTATGAATAGTTAGTATTTTCAAAATTTTAAATGTTTCTATATGGTAGATTACGTAAGTTGTAGTCCTAAATTGTATGGAATAGTTTTACCCCCTTTGAAATGATTTCCAAAAAACTAGAGCTGCTGTGTTTTAATATAAATTATTTAATAAGTGTGTGGCATCAATACAAAAAGTATTAGGGTATAATAGAACATATTGATTAAAACGTCTAAAAGCCAGGATCTTACTATAGCCAAACAAGTCTAATTTAACATAGATTTTATTTCCTATAAGCAACTGAATATATATATATAAGCAAATGCATATATATATATATACAGATATATATATATACAGAATATGGGGGTCAGATTTTGAATCTCAGTGGCGTCTAATGAGGATAGTTATTTCCCCTAGAGGGTTTTCCACTCTCTTTCCATGCAAATGTGGGTAGATTAGTTCTAATATGCTTCCTTCCTCATCACCATGACATTAGAGAAATTATCATATGTATGATATAACCTGAACTGGTTGTAAGACGCGGTGATTAAAAAAAGGTATGAAACATATAAACCGCACCTTTTAAATATTTACGCTACAATTATCCAAAAAAACAAAACAAGGGAAATCCAAGCAATTTAGTGTAAATTTGTATTTTATTTTGTATTTGCAACACAAATTTTATCATGTTGTTTTTGTATTTAACAAAAGCATTTTACAAATTTCCCTCCTACAAATTTGTTTATTTTTGAGCTTTGGTTCCTTCGCATTACTTGTCAAAAGCAAACGATGGATGGATTTGACGTCGATAGGATATGAACCTGGTCCATCAAGTGATTTCAGCCGTGGAGAGGATGTAATCTCTGTACCTAGGGTCAGAACGGACTCTTTCTAGAAAATGTCGACTCATTTCTTCAAACTCATAGATGTGCTTTCCATGAGCTTTACAAATAGTTTTACTCTCGACCGCGGCAGCTGCCATACCTAGAAGGGAGTTAATTATGTTGTTAGCTACAGTCAGATTTAGGTGGGAAGGAACATTTTTTGACAGTTCGAAAAGTTAATCAAAGAATTTTCATTTATTTGTATACGTCAAGTCACGTTATATAAACCTGTTACGTTTTATAGATATTACCAATACCCATAAAATAACACTTTTAATAAAGTAAAATGTAATTAATGTTGACCACAATAAAACATATTTGTGTTTACAATTACTCCTTTCTATCTGACTCTTTCTCTAAAAGGAGATGAAAAGACGCCCATTAACCTATAGTATCACTTTTTAATTTTTAACTTTTTTAATGCCAAAGTTTTTTTACTAGCTTTGTAGCGATTTGTATTGCAAAGAAATATTTTTGTACCCGTACCCGTTTTGAATGATTAGTATATCAAAGTGATCACTTCTGGTTAATAATGTTAGTAAAAAACTTTGGCACTAAAAGAAAGGTTCAAATTTCAAAAGTGGTACTACAGGTTAATGTATGTGATGAAATGGGTAGCTTAGTTAGACTATACACACACATTTAGATTGAAGATCTAGAATCCTCAGCGAACATAATGCCCGAAAAACAATTCCCAACGCAGCCGTCCGGGATTCGAATCTCCAACATAACCATCAGCGGTGATAATGTTGCTGATAATGATTTAAATGTGATTTAAAAAAATAAACACAGCTTAAATGACCCACCCCGGTGAGCACGCAGACCAGGACGTCAGTTTCATACCGTATGGGCTGCTGTTAAGGGGAGAGTTTGGGGTTCGAATCCTTACCAGATGTACCAAGGTAGTTTTTACTATAGTATTTCACGATCTTCCTCTGTAGACAGGCGGATACAATTCTAAATTCTTCCTTTCCTTCATACCTTGTTAATGTAAATACGTGGATAGCCTGGACGAGGGCGAGAAAAGTTGGGGGGAGGGAGCCTGGATATTACCGTAAATTAAACTAACATACTTAGCCTACACTAATCAACCATTAATATTGTATGGTTAGGATTTGACCTTCCAAGAAACGTGACCTACACCAATTATACATACGTTCCTCCCCTCACACAATGTGGATCATAGTTCTCTCTACAAAAAGATGTTGGAAAGGTTTTTTTTTAATATTCCTCTTCCTCATCCTCTACCTTAATATAAATTTGCTGGAATCGCTAGTTGTCACAACAGTGTCACTAAAACGTACTGAAGAAACCAACCTTCCCGCCCATTATGACACCTTGAAAATGGGCTTTCTATCAATCGACCTTGAATTTTCCTTCATCATCTTATTATTTTTATATTTAACGTCTTACTACCGATCCGTGTTGTCCACATTTAATCATACTAGCAGGGTATATCTAGGAACAATAGAATTTAAAGGAGGTGTACCAGTATGGAAGGTAAATGTAAGCCATTTTGGAAAACCAATACCCCCAGACAAGATTAGTACTCCTCTAGACAAACATCACATCTTTTTCTGCGCTACCACCGGCGAGACTTATTTTATTATATCTGTCCTTTGAAATTCTTATTCAATCTAGACGAAATAATGTATTTATTAAAAAAATTGAATATATTGTATTTTTATAATAGGCCTACTGTTATTTCTTCTCTCTATCCACTTCTTGAACATGGATATGATACGGATGACGAATAACATCTCAAAACTGAAGTAAAACTGGGCAAAAAACATGCCAAGAAAAAATCCAAACAGTAAATAGTAATTCAAAACCGCCTTTAAACTCATTCGGGTGATAATGTGTAGCTCGGTGAAAAGACTATCGCGTGTGGGTCTACTGATACTTGTAAATTTTATTTGGTTGAAAAGTAGTTGCTTGGCGATATTCTAACGCACGTTGATTTTTAACAATGGTACTATTATTCTTATGAAAACAAGTAATATATTTTATTTATTTATCTTTGGGTTCAATGTTAAGGATAGATCGTGACGGTCGCAATGTTTTGTTAGAAATATGAATCAAGTAACTTTCTCTCAACACCTCAAAGCGAAAGTATTGTGATCGTAAAAAAATAGAACTCGAGATTTTGATAAAATTAATTTCGACCCCCTGAAACCAAAAAAGCGGTTTTCGCAATTATGTCCGTCAGTCTATCTGTACATTGGGCTAGAGCCAAAACTATTTTATCTATTGGGCTCAAGCTTGGTGTCTAGATTTTTCATGAGGTCCTCCCGAGGGTTTTTGGAATTAGACACCTAACCCTAAAATTAAGGGTAGTTTAATAAAGGGTAAAAAGAGAAAAAAATCGATTTTCTCAAAATTCACTCTAATGGTTTTGATTAAATTTTCTATCTAGACACTGTTTATCCCTATAAACAAGATGGTGATTCTCATTTTCTTTAAAAAAAATTACTTTGAGGGTACTTTACATAAGGGAAATTTTTTATTTTGACCATTTATTCGCAACTATTTGGGATACAAAATAACTTATTATTTTAAAGTTGTACTATTAAAGATAAAAATCTTTTATTTGAAATATATTTTTTATAAAACCAATAAATTCTAAGCTATGACTAAATATATATACTTTTAATTAAGGTCTTTGAAAATTAGTTTAGTTCTTATGCTCTTTGGTGAACAATCTATTTTACTGTGATCGTGTTTCTAGTTTTTAATACCATGGCGTAAGCAACGGTTTAGATTATTTCATTTACGATCTTTGGTGTAGTGTTTTTACAAATCTTACGAGTTTTTAGTAAATTTATATTTTAAAATAAAAGTGGTTAAGTCTGTGCTGTGCGCCGTACTATTTATTTAGAGTTAAATTGAAATAATATTATTAATTACTTGTAGAACTCTCATTAAGTCTACAGCCAACAGAAGCCAACTTGCTTCAGTGGTCAAATGGTCAAAGGTGTCACTCTTGCATTAAACTGGAATGCCGATGAAGGAAAAATCGGGATTCAAATCCCTATCAAGTGTACTAAAGGTGTCTTTTACTTGGTGGTTTTCCACTCTCCTCCCACACAAATGCGCGTAGGCCTATACTTTCTTTAGATTCAAACTTCCTCATCCCTTACACAATAGCGTAATCGGTGCATATGCTTGTAACCCGAACAGAGCCGGTAGTAAGATGAAGTGCTAAAAAAAAAGCAGCAAAATGTACTTAAAACCACAGTGCATAATCGCCAATAAAATGAGCTCAATTGCTCAAATTTTTATTGCAACCTACATACATATTCATGATTTTTTAAAAAAACAACAAAGATCTACATGGCTGTTCAATTTGATGTCAGAAAACGTTAAAAAAAAGTTTGCCCCGTGCAGTTGTCCGTTCATTTGTAAATGTGTATATTAGAGGCTGACAGGAGGAATGATTCCGCATGCTCTGTCGAAAAGTGAACGTCTGCGCAGGTGAGGTGGGTTCAAGTGACGTCACAGACAAATAAATGTTAGTCGGGAGAGTTCAGTACACGGGCAATGGATTGGTACTAGTGTTCAAGGAGTATTACGCCTATTGACTTCTATTTGTTTCCATAGAAAAAGTGAAAAATAGTAACTAGGAATAACAGTAAATAGATAAAGCATGCCTCTTGACAAAGGGGAGTTGTGCATTTGTGGCTGATCTTTTTTCTTATATATTTTTTTACTAAAGTGTATAGTTTTGCTATTTAATCCATCATTACTGAGCTAAGGGTACATAGGTATATACCAAATTGTACCTAAAAGAAGATCATATTGTTACATACCATTCAAATAGTTACACGTTTGACAAATTATTGAGGGAATGAATTAACTAATAATAGACATTCACACTCTTCACGTGATTATTACCGGTCATGTTAGCAAAGATCGCACATCAATGTTGATATTTTCTAGTAAAAAACCTATTACAATAATAAAATATCATTTATGCTATTTATTGAATTTCATATTATTATTTTTAATTTAAAATATTTGAACTTACTATTAATACGTATATAAATATAACTCAAAAATTGTGTCCAAACAAAGGAATCAAACCTGGGATCTTTGGTTTGCATACCAATACTCTATCAGTATCCGATGTATTTTTTCAAATAAATGTTAATCGATTCCTGTGAATGGCAGTTTGTCCGACACTAAATGATAATTTAATCGAATTCTTACTGTGAATATACTAATTTTGAATTTGTTCTATTAACTTGAGATTCTACTTCCTGACATAGTGAAAATTAAAAAAATTAGAGGGCCACTTTAAAATTTGAAATAGGTATTGTAAAAATAGCTCCAATCTTTATAATACAGAAGTAATTTATTTTAGCATCGCTTCTCACCACGCGTTCGGGTTGTACGCCTATGTACTAATTACGCTAATGGGTTAAGAATGAGAGAAGTTGAAGTTTAGAGGACGTGTATACGCACTTGCGTTGAGGGAAAATGGAAACCCATTTTGGGGGAAAAAAAACCCTTTAGTATTATTATTATTATTATTAGCACCGCGTCTTACTACCCGTTCGGGTTATACGCACTTACGCTAATTGTGTAATGTTAGGGTGATTGTGAGATGAAATGAAGGACCTACAGTTTAACGTGGAATCCGAACCACGGTGGAGGCCTGGCATTCCTCACACTCACAAGTTGTGTTTAGTACACCCGATCAGGATTTGAACCCCAATCTCCCCGTCATTGGCAGTCTAGTCTATTACGAAAGTAGCACCTTACAGCTTAGACCATGCGGTCACCGAAATTAAATTTACATAAAACCATAAAACTCAGAATCTATATTTTTGATAAGAAAAGTTCGCAGTTTTGATCAAGAATTTTTTCTAAAAAAAATTTACCATCTGATAAATTTTTGAATTTGATGCCATTATAATTCAAAATGGTGTATGTAATCGTGTCCCAGTATATGTTGGTTCATCGTAAGTTCTACGGGCCGCAAATAATCTTGAACTGAGTCGTGTGTGGCCCGCGAGCAGTGAGTTTGACATGGCTGGTCTAGCCCAAATACCTCTAGATGTAACTTTCCTTTTGCGTATTGTAATACTTGAAGAAGTAAATAAAATATAAGATAAGCCACACCACAATCCCATCAGAACTACAGATGAGTTACGTGGTCTATGGCGTCAGTTCACAAAAGGCTGGAATTTTGGTGATGGGAAGATTCAAGGATCGAATCTCGACCGGGTATATTGAGGAATGAGGATGTCATAAAAATGTAATGTATCACTGTGCGTCTTCTTAGTTTCCCCCGATATAATTTGGATGCATCTACTATGACTATTCACTTTCTTTCTTTTCCAAGGATAAAAAGTCGACTCCGCCTCGGTGGCGTAGTTGGCTAACGCGCTAGTAGTGTTGAGCTCAACCGCCGAGGACGGGGAGATCGAGGTTCGAATCTCGGTCGGGTGATCTGGGGGTGGTTTTCCTAAATGGTTTTCCACTCTCCCTCCACGCAAATGCGGGTTCACTTCCTCTATAATCAACCCTCCCAATCCCTAATCCATTAGCGTAATTAGTACTTAAGCGTATAACCCGAACGGGTAGTAAGACGCGGTGCTAAGTATTATTATTATTATTATTATTATTATAAAAAGTCGTTAAATAGACCGTAATATGTTAAAACGTATGCATTTTAAATAAAGAGCACCTGAGAGGTTGAGAAAAAGATATTCATATGATTAATCACACAACTTTTCATAACGTCCAACACGTACTGCAACCTGTAACACACTGTCCTCAAATGACGTCATGGCCACACAGAGGCAAGTCTGTCGCAAGATAAATGATTACACATGCACTGTTTAGTATTATCAAGTCTGGGAAAGTGTATTGCCTAAAATTACGTTACAGCCACATATAAATGTTGGTTGAGTCCAGCGCAGGAGCAGTGATTAGGAGTATTATGTGTCGCATCACGTGGTATTAATTCTCTGGTGTCATGATTTTTTGGTGTAGGGAATTTAATATGATGAATGGGGCCAACTTTGTGTCACTGTCTAAAATACTGTGTAACTAATTTAAACACAATACTGTTGGAGCTGTTAGGAAGATACATGTTTGTTTGAAGTTTTCTTTATATCGGCTATATTTTATGTCCATTAGACTCACTTTTATAGAAAATTTATATTTTTTGCAACACAACCTCTTTATTTTGATCCAACAAATATGGTAGACCTTCTTAAGAAAAATTTAAAATAAAGCAAAGTTTTGAAACCCAACATTTCTAAATAATTTAAGAATATGATCCCTTACCCCTTTGATATAAATACTATTCACACCCCCATCTTTCCACTTTTCTCCCTCAAATACGTTAATCGTAGGATGACGAGCAGAAAGTGTTTTTTTTACAATAAATTCATATGGTATCATATATTCCGAGGACTAGAGGGAATAAGGAAGAAATAAGGTTGGTACTTAAATAATTCACAACGGACTACTAACAGCTCTTTTTCCTGCCTGCAAATAGCTACCGTAGAATTCACCATCTTAACGCGAAGTCATCGCACGTATGTTTTGGGTGAGAAAAAAACCTCAAAGAAATTAATTACGAAGCACCCTGTATAACGGATGGACGCCAAGGGTAAGACAGACTAGCGGTAAAGAGAAGAAAATACTTTCAAGGAGAGGGAAAGATAAAAAAAATAAAATATTTTTTTACCCCGCTGGAGACTAGAGGGAATGCGATGTAATGCTACAAAGTAGGTCGTATTATCATAATATCTTTCAGTCTGCCCCCTCCATCCCCTGTTCAAACCCTCGCTCTGCGTGCAACGCCACCCCTACAAGGATATGTGTGGGGTGGGTATAAACCGGCTCTTGTCATGTCATTGTTAACTGCAGGTGCCCCCAACCCTTCAACCCCCACATACCACTTTTTCCCCCCTCGAAACACACAACGCAATACAGAATGGAAAGTAAGTATAGAAAATGTTGAGTTGTATACAATATATATGTTTACCGTCCAAACCCGATTCCAGGCCAAACTGATACATCTTAAGAGCCTCAGGATGTACTAGTTTAACCTAGTTTAAATTCGTTAATCCTGACATTTTGGCCTAGCTCATAGAATAAATTAGTTAAGCCTACGATTTTATTAGGCCAAACCAGGTTTAGGCTAGGTCAGTTTAGGTTAGGTTATGTTAGATGACAACATTGATTGATGAAACCTGTCCAAGGTCGATTCATCGTCTGGGTTAAGAAGAATGAGAACTATTACTGCATAAAAACATCAGGCTGTACCGGTTTATTCTACAAGAGCCAGGATGTATACGTTTGGCCTAGTTCGATCTAGTTTGTCCTGGAAATCGGGCTTGGATGGTAACATACACAATATTTGTAGTATTTATCTATGCACCTAACCACTTTAGTGGCCGACTGGCCTGCTGATGACGGGGAGATTGTGGTTCAATCCCGGTTGGGTGTACTGAGGGTGGTTTTTGCTATATGGTTTCCTATACTCCTTCCATGCAAGTGCTGGTATATTACCTCTAAGACGCTTCCTTCCTCATCAGAGTAATTATCATAAATGCGTATAGCCTCAACAGGTAGTTAAACGTGGTGATAAAAAAAAACTACACGTCTTGTAACTATGAAATCCATATTTTATCAGAACAGGACTTAATAACTAGCTTAACTGAAAGCAGTACATCTAATACTGCACACTTGGACCTAGCATCTAGATAAGTGATTTTTAATTTTTTATCAGGGTGACAACTTTTGACACAGTTCTTAAGTTCTGCAATATCTCTCATATGAAACATCCTTATGTCCAAGCCTTGAATTAAGGAAACCCTAAGTAAAGAACATACTTAAAATACAAATATTATTTTGTGATCAAAACAACTTACTGTCGAAACACTAAATTGATACCCAGGCCAATATTATTTGATTGAGGCAGTAATTGTGGGCGTTATGATAATTTCTCCATACTTTCACGGCGTCCTTAGAAACCCATCTCGGCACATCTGAGTGCTGCGGTATCTCTTTTGAGAGTCACTGACCTAGATATTTACTGATTAGCAGGGCGTATATTTTAATTAGTTAAAAAAAACTTCATATTTTTTCAAATGACCTAAAAATATGAACAAAGCTCGTAATAAATACACATAACCTAAATCAAACTCGCACTTTTCAGGTGTAAAATGCAATAAAAAGCCCTTAACAACGTAACTCTTGGATTCCGCTAAATATAACATTGAATTACAAAATATACAGTACTTCCTTCAGAAGTAATAGCCACCCCCTCTCGACGCAACCCTCTCAAGCTTAGTTGGCGTGTCTCACCAGGAAAGAGTATTTTACAAACATTCAAGCAAAAAGGATAAAGTTCATTGCTTACATTATATTCTTTTTCCAACAACTGGTTATTTAAACAAATGTTTTTTAGCATTTATACATTTATAAAATATCGATAGTATTTAATATATATATACTTATTCAACAAAAATGCCTTTAAATGAGTAAAAAAAAGGCTTTAAATGTTTTGAAAAATGACGCAAAACCAGAAAATATGACATTTAATATTACAAAATTAAAAAAAAAACTATAAAATATAAATTTCTAAAACAAGAACATGAACATGAACATAGTTTGTGTGCTTGTGAGAATGATATGTGATGAACAAAATAAAAGATGATGACATGTCACCAAAATACGGGCCCTGCTAATTAGATACAAGACGAGCCCATAGAAAGTATCTTTTTGAGGAAGTGTGCATGAATTTGAGTGAAGAGAAAGTGAGAGACCATTTAAGGTAGAAAAGAAATCCACTCAGTAAGCCTACATACAGACGGTAGTCTAGTCCACCCCAACAAACCATATTAGATGATTCCACGTCCCCACCGATGTGGGTCTCTCTATATCAGACTAAGTACCCAGTCCTCTGATCGTCTATTTACCTCTTTGAGAGGGGAAAACTTAATTTCAAGTAGAATAAAGTTTTTGGCCATGTATGGAATTGAACCCGGGAGTATTAATTCAGTAGGAGGACCCGCTACTGACCGAGATAATAATTCCAGCTCAGATATTCGTTTGGCGTATATTTTGTTGGGGTGGATTAGAAACCCACCTCTCTTGAATTTAGCCTAGAATACTCACACCGGTGAACACGTGGACAAAGGCGTCAGTGTGAAGCTCGAATCTCGGCCGGTTACACTGAGGGTAGAGATGTGAGACGGAAAATCTTCCTTAAGTTAATATTTTTCTGGAAAATTTTCCAAAACGGAACATTTTCAATTATTATTTCTGTAAAATAATTTCAACTGATTAAATGGATAATAATAACAGTAATAATAATAAGAGTAGTAGTAGTAAAATACACCTGCTTCAGTGGCCGCACGGTCCAACGCACTACACTCGCAATAGGCTAGACTGCTGATGACAGGGAGATTGGGGTTCGATTTCGGTCGGGTGCACTGAGGGCGGTTTTTCCTAAATGGTTTACCACTCTAATTTCACATAAATGCGGGTTAAATTCCTCTAAATTCAACCTTCCTCAACCCTAACACATTAGCGTTATTAGTACATAGGTGTATAACCCGAATGGGTAGTAAGACACGGAACTATAAAAAAAAGTAGTATAGAAACAAATCAACGGCAGCCTTTGTAGATTCGTTATGTTTATAGATCATAATCCAACTTTTAATCATCAACTAAAATAATTTTAAGGTTGGCTCGNCCCCCCCCCCCCCATCCACAGTGCTTCATATATACCCTCCCCTACTCCCAATCTCCCTCCCCTTCTTATAATCCAGTCATCTCTTACACTATATTTTGAAGTATATAAACTCTAAAGTGTCACCTCTACAATTTAACTCCTCCACCAGAGGCCACCACTGCAGAAAATTTTCAAATTTAAAATTTCCCGGAAAATTGTCATCTCTGAAGGTGGTTTTTCCGTCCCCTCTTCACGTTAGTGCGTGTGAATATACTCTAAGCCACCCTTTCTAACCCTATTCCTTAGATTAAGAATACCTCCTAAAATAATTCACACTATAAAAAAAAGACAAAACTCAGATCTTGACGACAAATCAACAGTTAATTTCTCGTTTCGAATCCATCGTTAAGTGGTTAATTTAACACCAGAGTAACTTTTTAATGACTATCTTTCTTGGCCATTAAAAAAGGAGAAGCTATTTGAAGAGAAGACTCACTGTAAACAGGCAGAATTAGCTACGCGTCAGAGTGTTTGATCAAAGTCCGTAATTTTGACTCGAGTTTTAAGGACACTAGTTTGTATCCCGGTACAATTAGCTATGCCCTAAATCAAAGTGAATTCTGTTGAATTTTATTTGGATCTACTGTATGTTTTAATCCCTGCCCCATTAGACTAAGTAGCTAATAATTCTTGTGGCAAACGGGTTATTGATGTGAAGGTGGACATTTTCAACAACATAATTCTTAGTATTTTAGACAAATATGCACCTTAAAAATAGATTTAAAAAAATTCTACTCGGATTGACTTTGAAAATAAAACATTTGATTAAAAAGAAAGTTTTTAAAATCAAGTCTTGAAGTTGATTATGAAAATTATAAATACTGCCGGAATCAGGTGAAATACTTGATAAGGAAAAGTTATTTCACTAACCTAACAGAAGCACGTTCTAATAATTATAAGAAACTTTGGAATGATCTAAGAAAGTTCAATGTGATTCTTAGTAATGAAATGTGCATTCCTGAAAACCTTCAAAATCCAGATAACATAAATACTACTTTCTGTTGGTATGTAATGGTATTTTGTCATATTGGTGCAGCGTAAACTACCTGAAGCTTAATGTGAGCAAATGTGCTTAAATGTTGATAAGTAGTGATACTATGCTTAAAAGAATACGTGTTGATCCAAACATACAGATTGATAGTGTGTCGCTAGTCATCGTAAATCACTATAATAACTTAAGAGTAGTAATTTGTTTCCAATCTTTTTTGGGCGGACGCCCCCCTTGTTAGATCATCAAATTCCCCTCCCCTTTTTTTGCAGATATTTATGTAAACAAAAGTTTTTAATGCTTTCTAGCCATTTTTTTATTTTATATAAAAATCAATGTATCACTTGCAGGATAGTGATAGAAAAATGACTGAAGATTATAGTGATGGTTGGCACTGTTTTGTTTTAATCAGTTCTTGAATATTGGGTTTGATGATTGACAGAGCACACCTCAAATCGCTTTCCACTACAAGTTGACAACGCTATTTAGTTTTTATGATAGTCATAGTTGAAGACTCGGTTGTGTTGCACGTGGCCGCAATGGTAGTTTAGGACAGTATTTTTTCAAACTGCTCTGTAGAGCCCTCAGGCTCCGCCAGTTATCTCAGGCTCAGTGAAGCAATTTTATAATATTCTTTATTTGTTTTTAGAATATCAAATAGAATCAGTAATTAAGATTGCCAATGTTTTCTAATCTGAATAAAGGACATTTGCCAAAGTTGCAGTCAAAACACGTGAGATTTTCCGTATGTTGTATACTTTTCTACTTGAAAAGTTAAGTATTTATATAGCTCCAGCGTGTACTTTCTCTGGTGCAAGGAGTTCTTTGGTCTAAAAAGTTTGGGAACCTATAGCTAAGGGAGAGGGTGGAGAAAAGAATTGAGGGGAAAATCTGAGATTTGAGAGCTTGATGATAAACATGTGCATGCAAACTTTTGGCTTGTCAGCGAATTTGTTACAAATGGTAGGCAGTGTTTCCAATACCACAAGAAATAGTTATCTTAATTAGTTTGGAAAAATTATTTAAATATACATACTACTGATGACGTAAAATCAACCATATGTGAATCAATAGTCCTGTCAAACCATTACTACTCCTCAGAACTTCTTCTTAACATGAATAAAAGCTTAAAACAGAAAAATACAAAAATTCCAAAACTACTGTTTAAAATTTATTTTTAACCTAAAAAATATGATCAAATTAGCAATTACCTAAGTAAATTAAAATGGCTCAATATGGAAAACTGACATCTTTTGAGTTTAGTTCACGACTTTATAAAATTATAGAATTGAAATACCCATCTTATCTTTACTCAGAAGTGACAAAAATATTTTCCATATATAAAAAAATTAAAACACGAAAGAGAGCTTCTCTAAAGGTTCCCAACACATTAAACGAAAAACTTTGAAAAATCATTCAGCCTTCAAGCGGCTAAGGTTTAAAATTACCATTTGACGGACAACCAATTTTTTTTTTAAATTGAGCATTAAATTTATATACAAAACTAGTACGCAATTATAAATATGTTTTAACATTAAGTCTCAATATTCATTATTAGTAATTATCTAGAATAAAATTAGCATAAGTAGCTCTCAAATAGTAAGACCGGTCATGAGCTGAAATTTGTAGAGTATAAATAAATAATAATAATAATAATTAAAAAAGCGATTAAGATTTTTTCCCCCTCCATTAGTTTGCATCACTTCTCATTTTACAAAACGGAACGCATACGAAGAGATTCCCTTGACGTTGCATGATATAATATGCACAGGATATAGCCTTTAAAGGTCATCTAATGACGCAAGCTCACCCAGTGGCGGTCCAAAGAGATAGCTTGAGAAAAGGGGGTGGTCGGGAGTGTTGGGGATGCTAGCTAAGAGCAGTATGTTTACCGTTTTAATATCAATTGTCAACATATTCAGTCAGTTGAGAGATTTAACGTGCACTTTATGAACCGACTGATTATTTCAGCACAAGACTTATAAACTAGCTTAAATCTAGAACAGACAAGACCTCCAGAACCAGGCCGTTAATTCAAAAGGGTAAACCAACGATAAATGTTTCAGCCATGTCAGGAATCAAACCCGGGACCCTTAGCTCAGTAGACATACGTTACCGAATGAGCTAAAGTGTTGTATTTTTGGTCAAACTAAATCAAATATTGTTCCAGTTGTAACATATAGTTTAATTTTCTTCACATGGTGATATCATCAGTTGTTGAATTTCTCTCAAGGGTGTCCTGGAATTTAATGACAACTTTTTCTTTTCATTTAAATAGTTTTTCATCTAATACCACTATGCTCATGATGGATATTCAGGAACTGTTAATATCGCCAAGTGTAGACAATTAAGCTCTGTTTTTACTAGAGCAATATTTTATTTATTTTGGCCTAAAAAGTTTTGTTATAAAAACTGCAAAAACACATCCCTTAACTCGCGTTTCCTACATCCTCATCTTAACTGTCACTACCAACATTGGTGAATACACAGACCAGGGTGTCAATATAATATTTTCTGGCTTACCGGTAACTGGTAGGGTAGGATAGGGTAGGGTAGGGTTCAGATCCAGTCCGAGTGAACTTATGATGATTTTTACTCAGTAATTTACCCACCTCTCCCTACACACATATGTGGTAGCACTACGTCTTACTACCCGTTCGGGTTACACGCACTTACGCTAATGTATAATGGTAGGGTGATCGTGAGATGAAATGAAGGACCTACAGTTTAACGTGGAATCCAAACCACTGTGGAGGCCTGGAATTCCTCACATTCACAAGTTGTGATACGTCCTACAAATTCTAACTTTATCGTCAACCCGATGAGGAGCACATAAACCACTTATTTTTAGAACACATTTATTGTTGATGAAATTTAATAATTTATATTTTGTAGGATGAGTCCTGCTCAGGCTGTAGGCCATAATGATTCTGATTTAAAGTATATTACTTCTATTGCAAAGATAGCACCTAAAATAATGCAAGTTTTAGTAAGTACCACTTGAATGATGTGCTATAAAAACGCCATACAAGTTAAATATATATAAAATTACGTTAAAAAATCATTTCACGTGTTGCACCCCTCGCAAAGCGATTAATTACTTATTCTTTGTAAATCAGAACACTTCTTAATCCTGCTAGACATTATTCGACATCCTTTTTAAAAAAAAAGTCACATTCTCAGCCTGAGTACGCCTGGAATGTTCACCCACCGGACAGCTAGAATCTATACGATAGTGTATCTTGTAGGGTAGCAGGGGTGTTCAACCTATTTGTTCGCGTAACCCCAGAAATAATTTATTATAAACTTTGTACCCCAAAGTTGTTGGTGCTAAATACAAATTATACATATTATATCATTTACATCTAAATAATGTATAAAATAATAAGTTTTAAATTATATATAAAGGTTAGATATTAAATGTATGTATAAATAACATTTTACATATCCCCTAAGATGTATTCGCATACTCCAAGTTGAATACAACTAGGATAGAGGACGGGCAGGACCTCATCACTATATTTCAAAAGTATTTTTTTCTAGTCTCAATTATTGACAGTTGTTTCTTCTGTGAAACGTGTTTTACTTTTAAATATGTTTTAAATTGGAGGTGAAGGTTGGAAATGATCACTTCATCCACCCCTACGCCCTTGGGACCACCATTAAACTTCACACCTGCAATTAGCTTACACATCTAAAGGAGCCTGTGGGTATGATTTCTGACTTCATCCTTTTGCAAACTGTCCTTACAAACCGCAGTTTTTTCTTTGATTTCATGGCTCATTTTAAGCAAGTTTCTTTCAGGCCCCTTGCTCCACAGTAACTTGAGGGAGGCCACATTTTTATTGTTGTCTGTGGTACTGGTCTAGGGTGGTTGCGGACCTTGCTTACCTGCCCCCTGGTGGCTAAGGTATATGCCACAGTGGTAACAACCCCCTCTGTGGAAACAGGTTGTGCCTTGCGCAATCAGGTAAGAACTCTTTGTTTGACTCAGGTAAAAAATTATCATTAGATCCTGAAGGTGAAGTAGTAAGGGATGAAGTCCTTGCTTGAAAAAATAAAAGAAAGAAGAAAAGAAACAAGGTTGGGCCAGCCAGAATGAAGGTTTTAAAAAAAACGCTTGAGGTCTTTACAATGGAGGTCATTTTCATCTCTCTCTTTTTTTTTTAACCTGCCATTAAGTGCTTGTTTTTAAGAAAGAGAGATTTCCCTTGAAATATTTTATCTGATGTTTTAGAAAGCATTGCATTAAAAGTGACGCTACTGAATTATCTAGAGTGGTAATAGTCAGGGGTAGCTCATGAAATGGTACATTAGAGAAACACAGGACTTCGTACGGAGCATAAATATTTATATTATGTTAAGCTCTTGAAAAGTAATTTGATATTGTATTTTGCCTCAAGTTTTTTTTTCTTTTAAAACGTTAATATTATAGTATGTTCTAAATCTCCCAAAGAAAATTACTACCTTCTTATTCTATATCTGAGTGTGGTTTTTAAATTAATAAAAGCTATTGTCTGTGTTAGCCATTGTTTTCTTAAAATTGGACTACCTATGGAAACAAAGTAAGAAGGAACAAGGTATCTGACCACCAAGCTTACAAATTTTGAAAAATGAACTAAAGAACAATCATTCGTATTAGAATCAAACATATTACAATTAATAATTTCTGAACAGTAATCACTAGTGGGGTATGAATTAGCAAAGAAGACTTGAGTTAAGAGGAAGTAGACACTCATTTGAGTATATGTACAGTGATGAACTGTTTAGGAAAAAAAAAAACCTTTACTACACCAGGCCGGGATTCAAGCGCCTTGCCATCGCCCGCAAACCCGACAAGACGAGACTGACGCTTGCCGTTGTACACGTGCTAACTAGTGTTAGCTCTTAAAAATTGATGTAACCTGAGAATACATTTCCAAAACTGTTCTCAACCATTCTCAATACACATGACTGGGATTCGAATCCCGATCTCCCCATCATAAGCTGGCCAGTCTAACACGAGAGTGACAACTTAGACCATTTGGCCACTGAAGCAGATGATAAATTGATATATACGAGTAAAATGTAAATCAATAGACTACTCCCCCATCTTACCATCTCTAGTTTTAAATTTTTATAACAACATACAAGGTTTTAGTAGATGTTGAGCCTTTTTATAATAATACTAGCTTTTGCCCGCGGCTTCGCTCGCGTTAATGTAGATTTTATCAATAAATTCAGGTTGTCGATTGACACAGGGAATATGACAATAAAAACGATGAACATATTGAGGTTGTTAGTCAATAGAGGTAGAGATAAATAAAAAAACAACTACAAAATATAAATCAGGATTAAGTGTAGGAGTAGAAAAGAAGTAGCGGAGTGTGTGTCAGTAGAGTCACAGGTTATGCCTTGTCACGAATTGGAAGATCCTACTCCATCTTAAATTTTACTTACAGTTAATTACAATCCCTTATTTACTTCGCTTGTTCTTGACCGTTGCAATCATGAGCACAGAATAGATCATTATTTTAGGACGCTCCTATATACTATGTTGTATGTCCTTCCATTTGGCACAAATACATACAAATTCTGGGCATTGGACACACGCGAACAGGCTACATATAGCTGGCCATGGGAAAAACATGGCATTTCCAAATGCACCCCTGCTACCTGCAATGTTTGCCCTTGCGCTTTGTTAATAGTAATAGCAAAACTAAGTTTGATTGGAAACTGGAGTCTTTTGAATTGAAATGGTAGGTCAGTGGGGATTATTGGGATTCGAGGTATGATTACACTTTCCCCTTTTCCCACACCTGTTAAAATGGTGGCACAGATTATATTTTGCCCTAATTGTGTAATTGAAGCCTCGTCCCATTACATAAACGGGGTGCATCTAAATTTCGCATAAGCATAACTGGTACACCTAATTTCAATTGTAGTTTATGCAAGGGTACACCCGATAGCTCCAGAGAATTTAAAAACTCAGCGGGATATGAAGTGCTCTGTTCTGTGTCCATGATTGTATCTATTGACAAATACTCCTTTATTTCTCCCTGCACCTCTTTCAAAATGTCAGTGTTGATTTTGTTAACGATTTCATATTTTGGTGCAAGAATTGCTCTTGCACACAACCAATGATCACAATTTAAATTTAGTTGTAAGTCTGGGTAAACTTTAGCAATGAGCTCCACATCATTTTCCACCAAATTACAGAATTCCCCTGTAAGTAAAATACAGCCTTCAGCATCCGTGTCCAAACGTCCATCGCCAATTTTCAATAGTGTATCTGCGTAATGTCCTGAATCTACGTCATTATAAAGGTGGACTCTCATATTCGTTGTTAGGCTGAATTTTTTCACTTTTGCCCACAATCTTGATGACTTGAGACAGGCTTTGATTTCATCTGCATGTGTGCCCCTCTGGATCACCGGTAGAGTTTGTCGGAAGTCACCAGCCAGTAAAACTACCATTCGTCCCATAATAACTGTACTGTCTCGCAAGTCCTGAAGAGTTTGGTTTAACGCTTCTATAGCTTTTTTGTGGGACATCGTACTTTCGTCCCACACTAAAAGTTTACATTGTCGTAGCATCATACCTCGAGAGCTATTTTTGCTGAAATGAATAATACCAAACTTCTTACGACAATTTTGTCATTTACCATAACGGGGTGAACAGACAGAGCTTAATTAGCTGAATATAATCATTTTTAATCATTTTAAGATAGATGTGCCTAAAATAACTCGGGAACAGATTTTTATTCGGGATATCAGATTTTCTTCTGGGATACCGCAGGTCCCTTTTTCTGTACTCCAGGCATCATGTTGCAATTAATTTATTCATATCAGTAGGCCGAGTTGTTAAGCTGGACGACCGTCTAACAGTTATTTTTTTCTATCCGTCAGGAACAGTCATTTTTTCTGGATGAAAGGTACCCTATGTCCTTTTCTGTACCCATGACAACGTGTATGCGAAATTTCATGATGATCGGTCGAGTATCTTAGGCGTGAAAGCGTAACAAACAATAACAAACAAACAAACTCACATTCGCATTTTTTCTGGATGAAAGGTATCCTATGTCCTTTTCTGTAACCATGACAACATGTATGCGAAATTTCATGATGATCGGTCGAGTAGTTTAGGCGTAAAAGCGTAACAAAAAATAGCAAACAAACAAACTCACATTCACATTTTTTCTGGATGAAAGGTACCCTCTGTCCTTTTCTGTACCCATGACAACGTGTAAGCGAAATTTCATGATGAACGGTCGAGTAGTTTAGGCGTGAAAGCGTAACAAACAAACAAACAAACAAACTCACATTCGCATTTATAATAGTATAAGGATTACGTACACACACTGAACGCACGAGCACTGAGCCGCACAGCTAGGGGAAATGGCTAGAATACTGAGATACTCGGTGTATATTTTAGACCATTCTGTGTATGTATACTGTAGTTCAATCCACGGCCCACAGCCCTTTTTCTTCTGGGCCACCAGTATCAACGGGGTTTTATACAAATAATAGAAAAACCTCGATCTGCATCATCTAAAAACTTGCATCCCAAAACAGTTTCAGCCATCTCACAGATCATATCAATATAATCATAATACTTCTACATTGTATTTGTAGACTGGTTCTAAGTAAATTACAGATACCAGACGTGTTATTTGTTTATTACCATTAATATTATATTTTGCTTGCTATGTCTCTGCATTGCGCAGATTGGTCTGAGAGTCCTGGAAGGTTGTATCACGTTGTGTTAGTACAGCAAGGTAGGTGGAAGTTGAACAATGATTGCAGGTGAGAAACGTGTTGATAGAGCACATGTTAGATGACTCATATGTCAGTTGAGTCATTTCACACATGATCAACACGTCTTTAGGCAAGTACTTTTCCCGAACATTATACACGCCTGGCTTAGTTAGCTAACACCCACTTTGGTGGGCGAATAGTCTAACTAAGGCATCACTCTCAGAATAGACTGGCCTTCCAGTGACGAGATATGGGTTCGAATCCCGATCGGTTTTACTCAGTGTTTTTTTCTAAAATAGTTTTACACTCTGCCTTCACGCAACTGTGAGTACACCTCCTCTAAATTCAACCTTCCTCATTCCTAACACATTAGCGTAATTAGTACATATGCGTATAATCTGAATGGGTAGTAAGACGTGGTGCTAAAAATAATGTTAGGTAACACAACAACTTGTGTACATAAGCCCCTGTCTTGATTTCATAATAGGCAACCCAACAACGGTGCATTATAACGGGTAGGTATTCAACATCCTACTGTGCGCCCCCTGGAGACTGCCGTATGACAACCCTCCACACTGGTCTGTTCTAGGGTTGCCTCTCTTGCGGATGTGGATAGGGGCTTAGAGCATCATGGCATGGATTAGCGCAGTGGTTTTCAACCTTTTGCAGGGTTTGACACAAGTTTTTGTCTTTGAGACCCCTTGATAACCTACAAACGTTTATATACTATTTTTAAATTATTATTTTAACTGAATCTTACTATCCGTCGGGGATATCCGCACTATATTACACTTGTGGGTTAGGTAAAATTGAGAGGAAATGTACCTTTATTCGCGTAGAGGATTAAGGGAGGAAGTGTTTAGGAAAAATCATTCCCCATAATTTTAATCCTGACCTCATCACCGACATACCAATCTAGCATGACGTTAATCCCACGTGCTGGATTTATTTTCTTTAAATTGCTTATATAATGACTAAGCGAATGCGACTAAAATATCTAAAAAAAGAAAATCAATGAGCCCAGTGGATATTTGGAAGTTATTTTCTATCAGCGCCCCTTGACGAAATACGAGACTGTTACAGCAAACTAGATCAGCGAGAAACTATTAGAGTTAAGTGACCTAAAGGAATCCAAACAGAAACTTTACAGTTTTTATTACATTAACAGCTTACATTCCTATTTGAATTTTGCACATTTCTATAATCATTACGAACAGTTTAAAAAGTATACATAATACTATAACATGAACAGGCGTTGTGACCCCACCTGAAAAATGTCACAACTCCGAAAGAGATCGCGGCCTTCTTGTTGGAAACCATTGTATCAGCGAGAAAGATCATTTAGATGTTTGGCTTACACTAAATAATGGAAAAGGCTACTAGTAGCTAGTCTTTGGACAAAGCACTGTTTTATACTCCTTCACAAGTATCCATAATAGGAAGTACATTTTAGTCGAGAGGCCATTCAAAAGGTACTTCAGCAAACTCAAATCAATGTTTTAGAACTGAGCTTCAAGTTGCTTTAAATATTAATACATCAACAGATTGGCGGAGTGAACTTCACTTCAAATGTATCACTAATGTGTTTCTCATCGATTCTAGGATTTATGTACACCCTGTACAATTTATTTCAGTTGGTAAGAATGGTTGATTGTCTCAGGGACATATGACCGATAACGATTCAATTATTATTATTATTATTATTATTATTATTATTATTGTGACTTTATTGAGGAACGAAGTTGAAAGAAAGTAATATAAGATTGAACTTTCTGGATTCTGATTGCCTTGTTAAATTTAAATGTCAAAACCATAAATCACATATTTTATAAACATTTGTTTGTTCCTGCACTCCCAACAAACGGGTAATGGCTGAATGTACAGTACTGTCAACATGCCATGGGAAGATAGGAGGAGAAATACTTAGCATTAGCACTTGTAACGTTTAAGGCAGTGTTTCAAGCGCTTAAAATGGGCTATATTTAAAATAAAGTACTATTAATATAGAGTGAAAATTAAATAAAGTAACCCACTTCGGTGGTTATATTGTCTTAGGCATCACTCTCGCAAGAGACTAACTAGATTGCCGATGATCGGGAGATCGAGGTTAGGTCAGGTGTACTGAGGGTGTTTTTTCAAAATGGTTTTTCACTCTTCTTCGACGCAAATGCAGGCAAATTGCCTCTAGATTAAACCTTATTCATCCCTAATCCAAGCATTAGAGTAATTAGTACATAGAAAAAAGCCCCATAGAGGCAATGCTAGATAAATCTGTGTTTTCCCATCCTCTCTCCTCGCCATAAAGGGTTTATTTTTTCCTCATTTCCACGACTTGGATTAAATCGCTAAGAGCCCACGTGTCAAACGAACCGATGTTAAATACAACACTTTATCTCTTTCTAACTTATGTCTCATCATAAAAATATCAGGAATATTAAATAAGATATTTTAAGAAAACTATTTTTAAGGAAGTAATGTAAACTTTACTAAGATTAACACCTTTTCCGCTACTTTTATATAACAATTTTTGGTAAGAATTATCCAACGAAATGAAGGCGCCCAATGCTTAAAGATTTCCTAGCGGGTCACCTCTTACTGCCACAATTAAAAAGATCTCTTGTTTTATTTGGGGGGAGGTGGCTACCCTATATACGGTAATTTCAAAAATAATACAGTATTTCTTGGCACCGAGACCAATAACGGCGTAAAATCTATTGGTGGGCTTGTTTTTAACAAGGTGGGGCGGAAGAGGACGCGAGAATTTTTTTGTGTTTTTGCAGTTTTTATATAAAAATATTATGTTGGCCAAAATGAATCAAATGTTGCCCCAGTACAAACATAGATTTTAATTTTCTTCACATGGTGATATCAACATTTGTTAAATATCTGTCATGAGCATAGCGGAATTAGATGAGCAACTTGTTACATTAAGAGAAAAAGTAATCATCAAATTCCAGGACGCCCTTGGCAGATATTCAAGAACTGTTGATATTACCACGCGTATAAAATTAAGCTATATGTTTCTATTTTGTCCAATAAAAGTTTTGCTATAAAAATTGCAAAAACACAGGACTTTTCTCACGTCCCCTTGTATCCCACCCCCCCGTTAAGACGTTCTCTTGAACGCGTGACCCGGAATATTCCAGTCAAAAACTTTTCCTCTGTCGTTAGTACAATGCATCAATTTATCAGAGTACAAGAGCGCAGTGATGGGATCATTAGGGTCCTAGTGGTAAACTACTGCGGCGATAATAAGTCGTTAGACTCACGCGCCATTTTGTTAATTGAAAACTAAGCACTAGACCACACAGGAGCGTTACTCCCCTCCACTCCGTGGAGAGTCGACGGCGGAGAGCTATTTTCACACAACACTAACTAATTACCTCGCGGGGAAAACCCATCAGTGACGTAGTTGTTAGTCAAATAACAAGTAGGAGACATACCTCACAGTGACAATCGGGCATGAAACTTTTCCCTCGTTGACCCTTGGATAACAGCTACATTACAATGATTATTATAGGAAGGGCCGTTTAGAATATACACACTTTTTTTTTTGCAAAAAGTGATAACATTTAACTATTTCATTTATGTTATTTTATAAGGTATTGATATTATAAATCAAATGCAACAGGTGCAGATCACATGACATGACTTTTAGTACGTGAAAGTAAGTTTAGTAACTTTTATACCTGTCAGAAAATGGTACTACACGCACTATAGGCCTACTTAGGGATAATGACGAACGACCGACTGATTTGGCGACAAGAATAATGTGTCTGACTCTTATCTAGTAGGTCAAGGCTCAGACCCATTCATTTTAGAAGTATAATTGTTTATATTAATAAATAACTTGTAGCCTGCTTTGGTGGCTGCATTGTCTAAGGTGTCATTCTCGTGTCGATCACTGAGAGATTGATGTTCGAATCCCGGTCGGGTTTACTGAGGGTGATTTTCTTAAATGGTTTTCCACTCTTACTCCATGCAAATGCGGGTACACTTCTTCTAAAGTCAGGCCTTCCTCATTGCTAACTCGTAAGTGTAACTAACACGTATGTGTATAGCCTGAACAGTAGTAGTAGGACGCGGCGATAAAAAAAATTCATATAGTTCTAGTTGATAGTTGAATGTTAAAATCGATATGCATTTTTTAAATTATTTTATTTAATTTAACAACTTGTTCACCAATACTGTACTGTATGAGTGTGAGGTAAAATTTAAAATGAATCATTGATAAAATTAAAGGATAAAATAAACATATTAAAATATTGATAGAGGCCTAATTTTATGTTGCCGAGGTTCTTTTTAATTGAAGTATTTAGTACTTTTTAAAGGCACATATAGTAAATATTTTCAACACCACACGGAGTCAAACCATGGTTACTTAGACCTGTGGTTGAGCAATCTGGCCACTCAGCCACGTGGATGAGCTATTTTTTTTTATCACCGCGTCTTACTATCTGTTCAGGTTATACGCATAGATGATAATTATTCCAATTGTGTAGGGAGGAGAAAGGAAGCATTTTAGAGGTAATCTACCAACATTTGCGTGGAAGGAGAGTGGAAAATCATTTAGGAAAAAAACCCTAAGTAGAACCGGCCGGGTTTCAAACCCTGATCTTCAGCAGGCCAGTCTAACACGAGAATGACACCTAAGTCTCTTCGGCCTCTGGAGCTTGTAAGAAACAAAATAATGCTCACTGTCATTAAGAACAATAAAGCACATATCCACAAGGTATTCTCATGCTGACCCTAGAAGACGAATTATTTGGGGAGACCGCATTATGTGCTTCTTGTTTAAGTAGGTAGAGCAACCTCAAGAGGTTTACAAAGCTGGCAACCTCCCGAGGTACAGTGTTCTAGGGGGCACCGTGCCACTGATGCCGTATTAATGATTTTTTTTATTAAAAAGTGCGTTAGAAAGGACTATTATGTCATATACGTTTGGTAAGCTTGCTTCCAATTTTAAGACACATAACTGCGAAACCATTGTAATTCCACTGAGATACAGTCCAACTTTTATAGAAAGAACCTTAGCTAACAACTAGAAAAGTTACTAAATCCACTTTCTCGTATTCATACGTCAAGCTATGTGGTTTTCATCTGTCACTTTTGATATATATTATCAATACCTATAAAATAACACTAATAAGATGATAAAATCTAATCAATGTTGACCTAAGAAAAGTTTGTATTTTCAAAATGATTTCCCTAACAAAATAATTACCCCTAGGATATATGTGCGTTAACCTACTCTTGTTTAAATAATATGAAATATTTATTCCATGCAATTTCCAAGTTTGGACACTATAGGCCCTGTTGGATATTCTAAAATGTTATTACTTTCTCTCTATCTTACAGGTAGAGAAAGTATGATGATCGTCAAAAAAATCGAACTCGAGATTTTGATGAATTTTGACGTTTCATGACTTCCTGAATCCGAAAAAGTGGTTTTTGAATGTCTGTCTGTCTGTCTGTCTGTCTGTCTGTCTGTACCTCCAACTAGAGCCTAAACTATTTTACCGATTGAGCTGAAACTTGATATCTAGGGTTTTCATAGGGTTGCCCCGAGGGGTTTTTGGAATTGGATATCTACCCCTAAAATTAAGGGTAGTTTACTGAAGGGAAAAAAGAGAAAAAGTCGATTTTCTCAAAATCGGCTCTAACGATTTTGATTAAATTTCATTTATGAACATTAATAAATATTCCAAACAAAATGGCTACTCTCAATATTTCGGCAAAATGGCTTTAAGGGCTCCGGTCTGATGCGTAAATTAACATTTTTTATAATAGCTCCGAAACTATTTGAGATATGAAATTACTTAGCATTACAAATATGTATATATATTTATAATACAAATATTTTATTCGAAACATATTTTTATAAAATCAATAATTTTCAATCTATACGCAATTATATATATATTTTTAACTTTTTGGACATTAAAGCTTAAGTATTGCGACCGTAAAAAAAACTAACCTGAAATGTTGATGGATGTCGACGTCTCATGACCCCCCGAACCCTAAAAAATAGTCTTTGCAATGCCGTCTGTCTGTGTGTCTATTAAAACTTAAAATTAAGGGTAGTTTACTGAAGGGCAAAAAGAGAAAAAGTCGATTTTCTCAAAATCGGCTCTAACGATTTTGATTAAATTTCATTTATAAACATTAATAAATATTCCAAACAAAATGGCTACTCTCAATATTTCGGCAAAATGGCTTTAAGGGCTCCGGTCTGATGCGTAAATTAACATTTTTTATAATAGCTCCGAAACTATTTGAGATATGAAATTACTTAGCATTACAAATATGTATATATATTTATAATACAGATATTTTATCCGAAACATATTTTTATAAAATCAATAACTTTCAATCTATACGCAATTATATGAATTTTTTTAACTTTTTGGACATTAAAGTTTAAGTATTGCGACCGTAAAAAAAACTAACCTGAAATGTTGATGGATGTCGACGTCTCATGACCCCCCGAACCCTAAAAAATAGTCTTTGCAATGCCGTCTGTCTGTGTGTCTATAAAAACTTAAAATTAAGGGTAGTTTACTGAAGGGCGAAAAGAGAAAAATTTGGTTTTCTCAAAATCTGCTCAAACGATTTTGATTAAAATTCGTATCTAGGCGTTGATTAAGATTATAAATAAACTGGCTATTTTCATTTTCCTATGAAAATGATTTTTAGGGTACTTTACAGAAGCGTTAATTTCCGTATCTCCACAACTATTTGAGAAACTAAACAACTTATCATTGCAAAATTGTAGGACTATTAGAAATAAAAAACTTTTATTTGACATATATTTTTATAAAAGCAACAGTTTCTGAGATATTTGCAAATATATTAATACAATTTTGTGAGCTTTAGTTGTAAACATATACTACTTAAGTCTTAACGCAATAATTCTCCAATGCCATAGAGTAATTAAATATAAGTATCTAAAAAAGTATGTTATTTTTCCTTAAATCTCTTAGGAGAAATGTTTGCATAGCAATGATCTATCTCCATTTTAGACTCAATAGTCAATATTTACATTTTTTATTGGTCAAAATGTATAAATGAATAATTAAATATCAATGCGATGACTTGAAGATCTGCAACACCTTATAAAATGTTAAAATTTTAACCAGAAATCGAAATTTTAATACGAAGTGTTGACCCTTGTGGAAGACATTAAACTGTTTGAAATGCTCTTAGGTGGACAAAGATGCGCCTCTTTTCTCATTGATTCTATATCATTGTATATTATTTTATGCGTGTTCTTATGTGGAGTGGTGATGATACAATGTACATTATTCCGTTCAGAAATCTTACGAGTTTATAGAAAGAGAGAGAAAGTCTGTGCGGTGCGCCGTAACATTTATTTTTATTCTGAGTTTGATTGAAAAAAGTTGATTTTTTTAACACCGCGTCTTACTACCCGTGAAGATTTTACTACTAATTACTAATTACGCTAAAGGTTTTAAGGATGAGGAAGTTTATATTTATATTAAGTGTACCCACATTTGCGTGAAAGGAGAGTGAAAAACTATTTTGGAAAAACATCCTCAATACACCAGACCGAGATTTGAACCTCAACCTCCCCATCATCGGCAGTCTAGTCTACTACACGAGTAGCGCCTTAGACCATGCAGCCACGGAAGTGGGTTGAATTTTTTATTATTTTTAAAATGTGTGGCAGTATTACTTAAGTTAATATGGATTTCATATACAATTTCTCATTTTCCCATGAAAATTACTTTAATGGTATTTTACATAAACAGAAATTTTCAATGTTGATCATCTATCCACCACAATTTGAGATACTAGATAACTTATCGTTGTAAAGTTGTAGTACTATTAAAATTAAAAATCTTTTATTTGAAATATATCATTATAAGATCAAGAGTTTCTGAGCTATAATCAAATTTTTAATATATATGTATATATATATTCAGGGGTTTGGAATGAGAACTTGATTGTTATGTTCTTTGGTGAACAGACATGTTCCTCATTTCTCAATGTTTCTTTTACAGTGCATATTTTGATATTTATGCTTTTTGGTGGAGTGTTTGTTTTTAGCAAATGTCTTTATATTAAGATAAAAGAGAGATAAAGTACTCGTGGTACACCATACCATTTATTTTGAATATCTGTTACTATAAAATAATGGTCAAAGGAAGATATACAATCAAATTCCTAAATGGGTGCCTGAAAGTTTGCGATGGCCCAGATCTATAAAATTAATTCAAATGTCATGTCACAATAAATACAGAAATTTTGCTAGAAGCTAATAAGGAAATAGGTTTAGAAGTAATCGCTGAAAAGACTAGGTATATGATTACACAGAGAACACAGATTTAATTTAGAAATTACTACAAACAACATATCAACTGACAGGATTAATGCGTTTAAATATCTAGGAACAATTATTATTGTAGCTAGCAATAACGATATTAGATTATAAATTAGGAAAATATACCATCGGGAAATGCATGCAATTAATCAATCAGAAAGTTGTTGATATCTCGCCTGCTGTTCAGGAATGTAAATCTCAGGATACAAAAAACAATAATTTTACCGAGTGTTCTCTGTATGTGAAACGTGGTCGCTTACCCTACATGATAAAAAACCAATTTAGGGTGTTTAAAAAACAAGGTCCTTAGAAGAAGATGTATGGTCCAAAAATGGATGAGGCTAATGGGGAGTGGAGGAGGCTATATCATGTTGAGTTATATAACATGTACTCATCACAAGACCTTACTAGGATAGTCAAGTCAGGGCAGGACATGCAGCGTGAATGGGAGAATCTATAGTCTTGTTCATGGTACTGTCTGGCAAACCCAATGGGAAGACCTAGACGCAGATGAGAGGATTACATTAGAATAGATAGACCTGAAAGAGATAGGGTGTAGTGAGGTGGACCGGATAGAACTAGCTCAAGATATGGATAGGCGGCATACTTTTGTGAGTGCGGCAATGAACTTTCGAGCTCCTAATGTCATAGCGTAAGTAAGTAAATAAGTTATTAGAAAGGGACATGCACACAAACATATATGTCCCACTATTTCTTTATAACAAGCAGAAAAAAAGTTTAAACAACCTTTAAAAGTGTCAGTTATTTAATAAAGCATTAAGGTCCGATCCCACGGCTGATTAAACGAGAAACTGTTACGGTTTCACTCGAATTAGAAATCATAGTGAAATCTGGTTTTCTGCCGTCTTCATTTGACAACAGTGAGATCGGACTCATAAAAGTCGCTAACTATTTATTTTTTATGAGGAGGATTATGTGGGGACAAAACAAAACAATTTTTATTTTAAATAAAAAAATAAAAAATAATTCCATACCAAATGAATAACACTTAATATTATGATCACGGAATTACGCATGGCTTCAAATGGAAATAATCGATTTTCTGAATAAAACAATTCATTGTTTATTTTACGGTACGGTACCTTTAAGCACATTATTGGGGCTAGGGATAGAGGGGGTGATGTTCCACCGCTGAAGACGCCGTGGGTTGGGACAAATTATTATTTAAGTATTTGACCATCTTTACCGTCCAAGACAATAGGCCAGTGTTTTAATGAGTTATCTGAATGTGATCGTGTTTCTCTGCTTGCACTGTTCCAGATCCGTGGAAAGGGGACTAAGCACAAGACAAAACACAAACGCCCCGCCGGCGGCAGCCTTAGTGACAGCTCTGGCAGCGTCGTTCGACAGGTACATGTCACACTTCTCACGTGAATGGACTTCCGGTCATTCCATACACTGTGCAGGTCACGTTATATCGAGCAAGCCATATCTATACATCAATTAGCCACATATTTATTTTCTAAATAGTTCTACCCATTGAATAATTACACCTGAATATGCGATTCAAACCCCGTACCTTGGGCCTAAATTGCTAATCCTCCATCACAGAGCTATCTAGATTAGGCTGATGTCCAAGGTCATTCCTCACACCCTAGTTTAAGACCAGTATTACAATTTCATATTGGTTTTATAAAAGAAAAATATTAATTTCATAAAATATGATGATAAAATTTTTGACATCTTTGATAAAATGTGTATTATTACATTACATTATTTTAAAATATTTTAACAAGATATGTAGGGCAATATTTTTATTAATTTACAGCAATGGGGTCTGTATTTATGTACAGTACATCTGGCCAGAGGATTTTTAGTACTTCTCAGTTAACAATTCATTTGTAATTTGATTAAATTATAAAGGAACCACTCAAAAGCTGTACAAAGCTTTTATAAAAAATAAAAACGGGTTTGAGTTAATTAGTTTAATTCATTGACATGTTATTTGCACTTCATAAGCAAGAATATATTAGAATACAAATTCCAGCCTCAACTACAAAGAGAAATTGAAGTGATACAGTGACCTATTCTCATAATTTTGTTTGTTGTTTCGTATTAATATCTATATTAATTAAATGAACGGTTTGTGTGTCTGTTAAGAGCGTTGCGCGATATCTACTACATGAAGAGGTCTAAATTTTGCTATCACTCACTCGATCACACTCATTCACTCTCACGCATTCAAACTCACTCTCTAACATAATAATCTCGAGCTCACACTCACTCACACACTCATCACTCACTCTTTCATTTTCTAAATCTCTCACTCTCTTTATCTCTATGTATCCTACAATTGAAATAACAAGAAAACAATTTGACTGGTTTTGGCACGCGAACACGCATTCTAAAGGTTAGGTGCTCAGGATTCTGGCAAAAATAATAGCCTAAAATTAATACCAACTTTTCTTAGAGAATTTTCTAACTTTTCCTTCTGTTTAGGCAGTGGCTCACCTGTTCACTCATTCTTTGTTTACATCACCATGGAAACCATGATTTGTGTATAGTTGTATATCGGTAAATAAAATATTTCTCTCTAGTTAAAAATACCTAATAGCTCGATTCTCACTTGACTGGTTTAGTGTAACAAATAGATAGAGAGCTGGGAAAGGGGTTGTTTTAAAGTTCTCATCATGGCGTTAAGGGTGAAATATTCGTTTTGATTCAAATAAAACACTGAAAGCTAGCTATCTATGTAAAGTTGGTAGCCTTTGACATTTAAACTTTAACTAGAACGTTGAGTGAGGGCTTATTATATAGATGTTTTCCTAGTAAGATGTTTAAAATACATTTTAATGCAAATAATCTGCAGCCCTCGCTGCAACGATCCACTAATTTAGTACAATTTGATGTAGTTTGGTGGCCATGAAAGTTTGTTGACCATGGAGAGTAAACAAGAAGAGTTTGGTATCTACAACAAACTCTTCTTCTCATGTCTCCATGATGTATTAATTGTTGTGATTTAGTTATAGTAAATAGCTTTTATGTATTAATGCCTCTTTTACCCTAAATATTTTACTGATACTAAGCCAGGTAATTATTATAAAAAGGATAAAAAGGACAAAAATTAGTAAAATGTCTAAAATTGACCATAATAGCAAAAATGCCCCATAAAAAGGGCACAAATTGAGCAAAAAAAGTAAAAAAGGGCAAAAATGATAAAAAAGGCAATAAATAACTAATAAAAAAGAATATATATAAAGCAAAATATTAAAAAGCCGCAAATGAGCCAAAAAAGGTAAAAATTTAAAAAACAATAAAAGGGTAAGCGGGTGGAGAGTGCAAACGGAGTAGAAAAAGTAAAGATATTTAAAGGTATTAAGGGTGTAGGATTAAAACAGTAAAGGGTGAAAAGGGCAAAAAAGGATAAAAGATAAAGGATAAAAATAGCAAAAAGTAAATATAATTAAAAATGGCGAGACCAAAACGGCAAAAATGGTAAAAAGCCCCATTATGCCTAATTAAAAGGGAAAACATATAAATGATATGGTTGTTAAGTTTGTATCATATAATAAAATATTCTGTTCTACCAGACTAATTCTAGGGTTTCAAATTTCAAAGAGTTGTAAACAATTTTACTTTATAAAACAGCTTTGATGGATCGTCAAGCTATTTCATATTCATTTTATCAAGTAACTTCTCTATAATATATATGTCGTTGTAATACTGCCTTGAGGCAGAGTCCATAATGGACGTGTGAGATTTAAATCTACTCAAAGCTATCAGAAACGCAGCCACAGTGACTAATGTTCGGATATTTTTTTTGTGTGCTAGTGTGTCCTGGTGTCATTTTTCAATATAATATGTTCGACAAATATTTCTGAAAGACAAATATCTGTACAAGGTGTTATTTTCAATAATATAATATATATGAAGCAACGCATGTACAAACGACTTTTATATTATTCGTCAACACACATGCCAGCCACTTGTCGCCGCTAGTTGTGTCGAGTAGCTACTAGTTAGCCGATGATCTCACACGCCCATCATAGGCTTTGCCTTAAAATTATGAGTGATGTATGACTCTGGGAATAAGATTAAAGTGTATAATTCAGATTGAGGCTCTATGCCAAAGGTCCCGGCTTCGATTCCCATGTACATGTGCCATTTTTATATTTATATTTGAAAAAATAAATGTTTTATACTGTCAAAAGTCCAAACAGTTATAAATGTAGATACTATTAAAAATGTCTAATTTTTTTCATCAAGTTATTTAGTATTCCAATTTACGCATTTCTATGCGCGCGAATCGGAAAAGTATGGAGACGAGCATAAACATGAAGTTAACCAATCGGAAGTTGGCTAGTAGTTTGTATTAGTTCACATCATGTTTATGTTAAGCAGAGAAGAATCATGATGAATCTAGCCAGCATGCGAATCAACCTTAACGTCACTGTATTGGCTGTTGGCAATTTAAGATGCTTTTTTGTGTGTCTTTTTAAGACAAAAAACTTATATGGCCAAAGAAATAAAATATTTCTTCAGTTGATACACTTAGTTTGATTTTCTACACATAATAATCTCAAAATTTCTAGAATATATGTTATGAGCATAATGGCATGTGACCAGAAAATTTTAAATGAAGAGAAAAAAGTCCTTGTCAAATAATCAATGCCCATGACATATTTTCAAGAACTGTTGGAGATACTATGTGTAAGGAATTAAAGGAATTGTATCTACGGAAGTAATATTAAACTAAGAAAAAAATGTTTTATGTCGTAAACGAGAAAGTATCAATCGCTGACAAATTACACGTTTTAAAATACAATGGTATATGTCGTGTCTGGAACTACTTCTTTAGTCTATATGTCTAAGCTTATATTCTCTTTCACCCTTCACCTACAACACCTATCTGTCATGAAAATAAGAGGGGAAAGAAAACTAATGAACTTTATATATCAAGGTGAAGAGGAAAACTCACTGAATATCTTAACATTTTCTATTGTGAGCCTATCGTAAAATTACTGTATTTATTAGAGGAAATATATATCTATGATACTACCTTTTTTTTAACAAGCCTAGCTTCATAGCTACGCAAATATGAGTATAAAAGTTGTTGAAAATGAGCTAATTTACCATACTCACACATTTTTTCTATTAATACAACTCAAAATATAGGGTTGTTAAGGAAAAAGAGCCCTGTTGCCTGTTGGAATCCTACGACTTTATTTTAGTGATAACAATGTTTTGAAATAACGCATCGTAGAATTAAATATGCGTTAGAACCGAACGTCAGCGCGGCAATTTCTCGCTAACCGAGACGGCCCCCTTAATTCGTGTTCCGTTCCCTCCCACCTTAATCTAACAAATCTATAAACAAAGAATGAAGGAGGAGAATTCTAAGGTGACCCTAGAGTATTTAGTAACTATGTTTATAAAAACCACATAGAGTACAATTTTTTCAATAATTATTAAATATGTATTACTTATTATTTAAGCCTCCACAAATTGAAATTTAAAAATTCAACGATAAAATTGTTTTCCTTTTTTTATATTGTCCAAATAAAATAGATAAATAACGGTAGTGCCTATTTTTAGCCATTTTTTTTATAAAAATGTATTTTAACAATATATTTAATTACAGCTACAGCCTTGTTTGTGCTCCAAAAATTTTGAGTTCGCTCTATTTTAAGAGTCTACAAATATACGTGTCTGTGAGTCAAATACTAAGGGTATACATTATTTTTCGAAACAGAGTATTTAAACTTGATATTCCCCAATTCTAAAGAAAAATAATAAATCCATTTACACAGGAGGTCTGATTATAATCTGTTCAACTGACCATATAGTGGTTTAACATACTCTCTATGAGTGAATACCAGTGTATTCTCTCAACATTGACACTCATCATGTTTTATTAGAATATATAGCTCTAATCAATAATAGCTTACTGGTATTAAAGCGACACAAAAACAAACTTTATTTTTCTTTTGATAAAAGATTCTTCGAAACGATACCGGTATCAGGGTAAAGCCGTTATTATTCGTTTCGTTTTCCAACTGACGGAGTAATGCTATACACTAACACGCAATGGACTCAATACTACACGCAATACATAACGATTTAAGCTCAATCAATACGACGCACTTAACTTTCCAACGTTTGTAGTTTTACTAAACGTATGTTTCTTTTAACAGCGCGTGGTCATATCCACCCCAGCGTCATTGGTTCGGACACTGATCGGGTTACTATACGACCTGTTCGTCCAGAATTCACGTGCGCCAGTTTATATATCAGCGCTAGATTTAAATATTTAAGCATATTGTGATCAGACGCCAGGTAGTTTCACGTTCCATATCAACGATTAGACTGGGTTTGATTTAAATAGAAGATAACATAAATTAAAGATCACACATTAAATATTAGGATTAAGTTATTCCACATTTTGGTTAAATAATGGAAGCTGAGCTGTAGTGACTGTGTGAGTGTGTAAGACACGTCCGATGTGTATGATGGTATTATCGAGAGCGTCTAACACACGGCCAATCTGTATGATGGGGTGATAGCGAGTGTTTTTCCAATGGCTGCCGCAAGGGCTTCTTGCTTCTTGCAAACCTCATCGCGTCTCCTTGGACGAATTCCCTTCTTAAAAAAATCAGATAAGGTCTCTTTCATTGTCACTTAAAAAATTGCAAATATACTATAAATCTAATATATTTTGTAATGTTTATTGACTATTTCAAATAAGCTAGTAGTCCTGTGAACAGTAGACCTCACTCCCTCCATGTTCTTATCTTTACTACAGTCTTACTAGTAGTTCTGTGAACGGTAGACCTCACTCCCTCTATTTTCTTATCGTTACTATAGTCTTAGGTTTTCTCTTTGGATTTAAAGCTAAAATGTTTCCAATGATTTCTCCTTGACTTTTAAGTTGATATTTTCCTTTGGTGATAGAGTTAGACTGAATTAATAAAGAATAAAGGTTTTTCAAGTGGTTTAAGACGTCAAACTCACAATATGTTACAATATAAAAAATTATGCCCTAGATATTTGAACGATTGCTTAGGATTATAAATTCAAATCATTTAAGATGAGCTACTTAACGTAAAATTTTTTGAGCTGCCACCATATTAAAACGGATAAACAGGTTGAAAACTATGTACACACACACACACACACACACACACACACAAATCGTTCGCCTTAGGTTCAAAGAATGCCCCTGCCAAACTTTGTTAAAATTGGCACTCACATTTTGGCAGTAATCGCGAAACAAACAAATATATTTTTTAACAGCTGCCAACTTGAACGGATAATTAGATCGAAAAACCCTGGACATATGTTGTTTGGCCTAATTTCAAAGTGTGACCCTGACAAAAATTTCGTTAAAAATTTTTCACCCATTTGACAGTTATCTTGAATCAAAGATTAGCACAAACAGAGAGAATAAATGCCAAATGGTCAAGTTAAAACAGAACCTCACTTCTCTCGGTATAAAACTCTATAAAATTGTACAGTGAATAGCCTGCCCCACCCCACGGAAAACGCCTGACTCATTATCTAATACAGCTCGAACCATACGTGGCATCATAGGCCAGTAATCTGTTGTCCCTTTAGAATACAGTGGAACTGAGAAAAGTGAAACGATTTTACCATGTTTAATTAAATTAAAGCGTGATAAATATGCATTTTATATAAAATATTTGTTTAATTTAACAATCTGGAATTTATTAATTTAGTCTACAGTGGTCGAATGGTCTAAGGCATCACTAACTATATAGACTGAAATGCAGATTATGGGTAGATCGGGTTAAAATCTCGATCAGTGTACTGAAGATGGTTTTTCTGAGTGGTTTTATATTCTCACCACGCAAATGCGGGTACACTTATTTTGAGTTAATTTTTTCATAACTAATAAACTAGCGCAACTAATATGAGCATAGCTCGAGCGGGTAGTAAGATGCAGTGCTAATTAAAGTAATAATATAGTTCCTTCACGGTAACTGTGGCTTTTTCTAGCATTTGAAAAATATCACTAAATATTTTCGGATTGGTCCATCTTATGAATGTGTCTTTTCACTTTGACATGTTATTTAAATTGACTTTGGCATACAACCCGAACGGGTAGTAAGACGTGGTGCTAACTAAAAAAAATCTACTTTACTTGTCAAAGTGACAAAATCTATTTTAGAGTCTAATGAATAGGCAACAATTTTTGAACTACCCGGAAATGTCAAAGTTAGCGCGATCAAATAATATCTGAGATTTTGTGATAAGTTGAAACCAGTTCTACGCTCAAAATCAAATAAAAGGAAGAAGTCATGAAATCTAAATGGCTTCAAAATGTTAGAAAGATTATTTTTATTTGTTTATAATTCTTCATAAAAAGTGCTGTTTTCTTTTCAAAAGTAGAAAAACTTAATAAAATTGTTACTCTCTATTTTACTAAAGCAAAACCAATAAAAAACAACAAATAAAATGACATTTTTAAATGTTGTGTGTTTTACATTGTATGTAATTACCCAGTTATATTGTTATAGCTTAACCTGAATATCTAAATTTTTTAAACATAATTTTTTTAAAAAAAGCATACTTTCACATATGTCGTTTCAAAGGTTTGGTTCCTTGTGTAGTTAATTATTTGTGGATCTTTTTCATAAATAATAAAAAGTGTATCTTAATACCCACGTGAATGTGTTACAGCTATCCGACATGTTATTCAGAAGTAGGGCATTCACTAGATTATAATTACTGGTTTTCATGTGCAATTTAACATATTTTGGATGGAAGCCAGTCAGTACTCTGTATTTAAGGCACAGTTTTCTTGGCTCACTTGAAAATTTGCTTAGACAGTTTTTTTTAATTATGACGTGGCTGGTTAAACATAGCGTGCGGTAAATAATACTAACAAATGCCTCAGGAGGCGACACGTCAATTTTAAAACCAGTGAACACGTGAACAATATCCAATGTTCCAGAATATTCCATTATGCGTTTTAACATAAGATAGCTGACGTTTGAAAAACTGATTTGTTACGCTGTGTTTTTATTAGAGTTGTTTTATCCTCTTTTTATGTGCCTAATAAGTATATCAGCACACGACAAATAGTTAACTTACTAAACTCTAGAATAAACACAAATACCAGTCCCCCCATCGTTAATTCATCACTCAGAAAGGGAGTGTTCCAGTTTCACCATCGGTATATTTTTCGGCTCTGCCGGGAATCGAACTCGAAACACTTAACTTAGTATACAGACGCGTTACAAACCCAGCCAAAGGTTTGTACTGCATCTATTTAAATAAATAATTAAAACGTTTATTGCATAATATTTATATATCAGTATGTATGCATAGAAATAAATCTATTTAACAGTAAGCTTTAGTGCAAGTTCTTTACATATCAGCGAATTATCTTAATTGGATTCTAGGTACAGTACAACAAAAAGATCTCAGCTAAGCGAACGCGTATTATAACGTAATGCTAAAAAAAAACACGCCTGCTTGTGAATATACAAATTATTGAAAGGGAACAAAGCCATTTTTATAATAATCTATTTTAATTTTCGACATAATAATAACAATATAAAAATACTCTATTACCAGTCGGTATCGACGAATTTTTCTTGAGTGATAAAAATCCTCAGTACAACTTCCTTATGAGGGAAAGTAAAGCAGTCGGTCCCATGTAGATTGTTGGCATGTAAGAGAACCCTGGAAGGTATGGAAAAATACCTTTCTGCGCAAAATTGGTAGGCCCTTTCGCTCTCGCTCATAGAAACTATCGTTTGCTGATATAATCAATCGGTTCAAAAAGTTTACTTTAAATACCTAAAAAAAAAGTATTGCAAAGTTAAAGCTTGTGCCTCCAATAACACCCAGCCTAAAATTAATATTCAATCAATATAAAGGCCAGGGGTACACATGCAATCATCAGTTGTGCAATAGTTGCATAACAGTTTGATCAGACAATGGGTAAGCCGCGTACACACAAGCAACCAACATCAAACGATACAACTAAATATGCTCAGTTAAAACATGAAGTTCAATGGGTTAGGTGTAATGTGTGCTCTTGAGCTGAGAAGGAAGAAAATTAGAATAAAGAGGAGATATTGGGTACATCCAATCACGACCAACGTTTGGTAAAAGGACAGTTACATAAACTATATTCAGATTTACGAGCCCATCCGGAGTAAAATTATCGCATGAGTGTTGATACCTTTGATGAAATTCGGGATCTAATATGGCCTTAAATCACTTACCAAAATACTAAGTGGAGGAAAGTAATCCCTCCAGCAGAAATACTTTCAGTAACTTTAAGATATTGAAAATAATCATAATACTTTACTGATAGAACTGTTAGGTTGCAAGTGGACTCGCACCGGTTTAAATATGTACGACACCAATCGCTTGCAAGGCTGTGCAATCTATTAATTTGTGTCAAAACACAAACTATTTGGTTTGTAAAATTTATGGTTGGATATCAGTTGGATGTCAGCACGCTGACATGTAAACCCATGGTAGTCACCACACAACCAAACTACTACACAATTGTTGCACACCTGATAATTGCATGTGTGTCCCTGGCCTAAGACTACAGCTAAACATAATAAATAAATGGTAAAATAAATAAACACCAGTAATAGAACACCAGTAAACCCCTGCGAAACTTTTGCATATTCAACCCCCCAAAAAAAATTAATCTTTTGTTGGGTTGTTGACATTAGATACTCAGAGAAGTGTATACACAAAATAGAAAAGAGAGTTCATTTTCGGTAATTGATAAAAAATATTGTTAGATTTTTCTTTTAACTTAAATTTTAAACAATGTGTTTTAACGTAAACTGAGTAGGCTATGTCAGAAGTTGGTAAAAAATCCTATCCACTGATACCTTATTATCGATGTAGGTTTTGTATTAGTTGAGAAAAAGGGATGTTGACAACAGAAAAATATATACCATAGCAAAACAAACACAGTAAAAGTAAACTTTAAATACTCTCTCAAAGCAGTTATATAGCACATACATTTACACACGTAAACCCAAGAAAAATCTAATACAATACCTACATACCTTAAGATGATTACTGAGATCCCATACCTTAGTTGTCAGCAAATTTTATTTAAAAATAATATAATTCTAGTTTTCAATCCAACCGATACCCTTAAATAAGTACGCAGACGCGATACGTGCTAAGCTACATAGGAAGACAGCTAGAAAAAGTTACTATATCAACTTTCACATAGTAACACGTGATCAAGTGATCCGCAGCTCCTAAGTTTGATATATAATTATTATTATCAATACTTGTGGAATGGCACTAATAAAATAGTAAATACCTGTTTTGGTGGCCGCATGGTCTAAGCGGTCTCTTTCGCAATATATTAGACTGCCGATGACGGGGAGATTGGGACTCGAATCTCAGTTGGGTGTAGACCTACTGAGGGTGATTTTACACTCTCCCTTGACGCAAATTCTAGTACACTTCTTCTAAATACAACGCAATATATTATCATATTTGACAGCAAATAATTATATTTGTGTTTACTAAAAGCTTCTTCCGACCATGATCCTATCCCAGTGTGTCGGCTCAGCTTTGCTGCTTAGTCACTTCTAGATGTATCGATTTACTTCTACTTATTACGACATAATCATTGGTACATGTAAACATTTTATTTGGTTTGGTTTATTCAATCTGGGCGGCCTTCTCTTACATTAAGAAAACTAACCTGAGCCCCGCGAGTGCTTAACAATAATAATTATAAACCTGTTGATATTAGTATAAACTAGTTGACATAGTAACCTGATTTTCGCCAGTCGGCGGGCGATACAATAGAAGTTAGGTAGCGACAGGAGGTAATACTGTGGTTTTGGGAGGGTCTTGCTGTGGCCGAGAGCGATATAGCATTGCCCCCCTCCCCTCGCGCCATTTCTCCTACGTATGTATCTGGTTAAAACTTGATCCGGGAACTTTTTGGAAGTGCAAGCGATGTCTTATGACTCGTGAGAAGTTAAGCTGGAAATATTAAACGAATTATGCTTTTGAAAAAAATACTAATACCTGTTTTAGAAATGATTTTGAATGACGATGTGAACTAGTTGTTGATATTTGAATTTAAATTTTTATTCAGGTGTTAATTTATAACATTTTGCGCAAACGCAATTACACATTATGCAAAAATAAAAGTATACGTGAAGTGTCTAAAGCGACTTTTCGAATCTTCAGTTCAAAAAGGAAGTATTTATTCAATTATAATATATTTGCCACCGCCAAAGCCCAAACTAGGGCAAATTATTAGCCGGACATTATGAACAAGCTTTTTTACTTTCTCTCGACCCCTTGGAGAGAGAAATATTGTGATTGACAAAAAAAACCTCGAGATTTTGATAAATTTCGACGTTTCATGAACCCCTGAAACAAAAAAAAAGTAGTTTTCGCGATACCGTCTGTCAGTATCTAGGACTAGAGCCGAAATCATTTTACTGATTGAGCTAAAACTTGGTGTCTAGGGTTTTCATAAGGTTCCCCAGAAGGATTTTTGGAATTAGATATACAGCCCTAAAATTAAGGATAGTTTACTGTAGGGCAACCAGAAAAAAATCGTTTTTCTCAAAATTTACTTTTACGATTTTGATTAAATTTTGTATGCAGACACTGTTTAACATTATAAACAAAATTGCAGTTTTTTTCACATGAAAATTACTTTTAGGGTATTTTAAATGGGTAGAAATTTTCAATTTTGATCATATCTTCACAGCTATTTGAAGTACGAAATAACTTATCGTTGTAAATATGTAGTACTATTAAAAATAAAATATTTTATTTGAATTAACATAATTTGATAAAACCAATAGTTTGTGAGCTAGTAGCTAACAAATATAGGGGAGGTCAGGCTAATATGAGCAGGTGTGATATATGAGCATACCCGTCTGAAACTACCCCCTTGGCAAGTATGTGCTGCCACTTTACTGAAGAACGTTCAATTGCAACATAGCAACATAGCAACATAGCAACATAGACGGAAGCACATAGCGATAATTAAAGAATCACACACAGTTTATGAAAAGGTACATTTAAAATTAAGTTTCTAAAATGTTTCCCATAGTTTGTATAAGAAATAGGGACTATATTTATATTTTGTTTGATCGTTATTTAAGCTCAAATGTAACATGAAACCTACTCATTGCATCTCTTGAAAAAAAATAAAGTTAACATCTCACCTCAACGAACAAAATGGCTGAAACCCCTCGGGTGTGCTCATATTTTCCTCCCATGCTTTTAATATGAGCACTTGCAGATTCTTAATTATTATTTTTTCTAGACCAAAAATGTTGAAATATCATTCATATTCATTGTATTTTGTAGACCTAATTGAATGAGCAATTGAATAAAATAATATTACTTTTGGATAGCCTTACTGTTTCTTTATTGAATTACAGATTTTATTAAAGTTCTCATATTGCCTGACTTCTCCTATATTAATAATGGAGAATTTTGAAATAATAATAAATTGATTGCTATGCTCTTTGGTGGACAGAGGTATTCATTCCTCTTTTCTCAATGTTGCTTTAATAGTCTATATGATTGTATGGATGCTCTTCGGTGTAGTGTTTCTGTAACAAAGTATATAATTTCGTTTCAAACATCTTATGAGTTTTTAGTAAATATTTCTATTTGAAGATGAATGAGAGTGAAATTCTGTGAGGTGCACCGTGCCGTTTATTTTTTGTATAAGTGTCTGTATTTACACTGGCGAAGTTAAAGTGTAACATTTTGTCTTACACCTAGCCATGTTAAAAAAATAATTAATAGTTTACAAATAATTTTAATTTAAATAAAGAACATATTATTAAAATAAATATTAATTACTTATACTTAAACCCCATTTGACTAGAAACTAAAGTATATAGAACACACACAATATTTCATGACTATGGCCAAATACCAAGGTCTAATTGCTAGAGGCGTAGCTCAAAACCAGGGTTCTAGATACTTCCTTCAGCTCAAATTGTAGCCACGTCTTCCAGACGAACTCTTTGAGGGGCAGGTTGTTTAGGTAGATTAATGCTGAGGTAAGCTCGGAATCACTGGTATTGTTCGTTGGCTAAAACGAAGTAGACTCGAGAATATATTATATTTTCCCTCTTGATGAAAGCCGTGTTTGTGTGTGTGTGTTGTAATGAAATAGATTTTTCATTTCATAATAATTTAAATCAAAAGTTTTCACCCTTAATATTATATTTCAAATTAGCGAATAATCTCAGAATATAAAACTAAATGCATCCACATGTGTTAGGAAACCTTCTCCCACACCTAGGTGATCATTTATTTATTTATTCTTTATGTTGTTTACAACTATGNATTGCAAATATTTGTGAAACAAAACAACGTTGAGTTAACATCTTAAGTTTGTTACAACACATTGTGTCATCACCAATGCGAACTCCATGATTATGGTGCGTTGGTACTAGCACCGAAACATGTCGGGCAAATAGATCCAGTAACTAACAGCAATACGGGAACACTGAAAAAGGAGTAAAGGGACAAATTTTTCCCAGATAAGACTTAGATAACCGATAAAACTGAGTTTGCTTTCTGAAAATCTCTTGAACAATAATGGTTTCAATTTAAACCACGCATCAATTTTATGTAACCCATCTTAACTTTTGTTTTAAATTTGTTCTATATTTTAACTCTTTTTAAACTTAATCTTTTTATGTATTATGTGTTCAGTTTGTTACCTTCATTCAAAACAATTGGTCAATCCTAGTGCATATTATCATTCAATTTGTTCATTTTCAATTGACTCACACTTCTACACTATATTTTAACTACTTTAGTAAACTAATTGTTTTTATTATAATTGATTATAGTTTCACTTATGAATGATTGCCAATTAATAATGTGTATGTTATGTTATTAGATTACCCCATTTGACTCATATTTTAGTACATGTTGTAATTAATATGTATACCAAGTAACTTAACTTTTCATAAAGTTTAACATAATTCAATTATCACCATATATTTAATTGTCAACCAATTTGAACCCATACATCTCATTAATCTTTAATTATTAATATAATAACTTTTACTAACTTGAAGAACACACACTCTCTCTCTTTCTCTCCTTTCTGGAACATGGTGCAACCGAAAGAAAGAAAGAATATTCCAAAACGATTCTTTCGAACTATATACCCGAAAAGAAGGCTTCTTTCCTCACTCGACTTAGAACCTTACTGTAGAACGGTCCACGAAAGATTGACCTCTCTAAATTTTGCTTGATATTAAACTTTGCAATAAAACCATCCGCGACGCGCTAAGCTATCAAGTTTAAGCTGCCGTAAAAACAAATATGATAACCATGGGTCAAATGTTTATAAAAACAAATAAAAATAAATGAATTCGCAATAAATGAATTCACATATATATAATTAAATCCTGACCCTTGTCATCATGGCGCCGGATCCCAAAAAAGATTCAACGCAGGACTCCACGAGAAAGTATCATTACAGTGTGTTTCTTATAGAGGTGGAGGTTAACAATATTTCTTACTACAAGTAGCATTACATGTGAAATGTGCATAACAAACAAAGTCAAATAAAATTGTCATAGGCCTATCTTACTGCTTGATAAACACTTACTGTTGATTCATACGTTCCACTAAAAACAAGAACAGAAACAGGGTCACGTGATGAGCTCCACACCAATAACAAGATTTTCGTCTAATCGACGCGAGCTGTTCTGCTTAAGTTCAACTCATATCTACTTCATCCGCTCTGACTGAGATCTTCGGCACATGAGAACCAATCAAATCTCAAAAGCAATCATCTCAAATCAGTGCGCATGCGCTGTAGGGCTAAACACAAGAAAACAGCTTGATTGGCTTTAGTGAAGATATCTGAAATAACCCGTTTATTTGAAAGCGTGTGTGTGATTGTATTAGATTGTGCCATGACACAGCATAACTACTTGAAAACATCCATCGTAATGATCTAAAATATACGTTTATCCGCTAGAAAAAATATGTAGATAGTCAGTTGTTTTAAGTTTGTGTTGCAATGTATTATGGGTCAACATACAGCCTGTGAATGGCTTTGCCATTCAAGCAGATTCTGCTCTCTATTTTTGGCGAACGTTTACAGTGATATAATTTCCCGTCTCAGCTAACGGACAGGAAGTTATGGGTTAGTTTTCAAATGAGGATCCTTCTAAAAGTTTTTTTTAACCAGAATCTTTTTTTTGGATATATAAAGGTCTAATAATAAAATCGGACTATAGTATATTAAAGTGGGTGGTTGACATTGAACGCTTATCAAGTGATCCACTATTGGAAGAAGTTTGAGTGAGAAACACTGCCTTAGACCATGCAACCACCGAAGCGGCTATGATAATCTGTTATTGAGATGTTTGGATTACCTTGAGTTGCCCACCTAATGACGGGGGATGGAGTAAAACAAGAAAAGGATGGATTAAAGGAGATGGACGGTTTGATTTTGATAGGATTGGCCTAAAGATCTTGATTTTGAGTAAATAATACTATTATTATTTGCTTTAGAATGATGGAAAATGTCTGCAGATTCATTTTATATATAGTTTAATGTGTATTTAAGCTGTATACGAACTCGCAGAGAGTCAAATCTATTCTTAAGTCGTTTAGAGAGTTATTTCCAGGAAGCCCTCGTACAGGATTCGCTGCACACCAATCTTGTTTAGATGGGGTTCCGGTAATCGAACTCACGTTACTTTAGGGATTCTGAAAGTGGGTGCAAATGTTAATCAATACATCTGAATTGTAGTGGTCCAATCCTTAAATGGAATGAAACTGTTGGAAGGTTTCTGAGTAAATGACGCTATGTTTAGTTACTATTGGGCTTTGAGTGGTTCTTTTTACTTTAATGAGTTCAATATTTACTTCTGTTTTAACTAGACAGATATCGAGGAAATAACTTAAGACCGTTAATTTATCGTGCCTTGTTCTTCCAGCCGAGACACCGGTAAGTGGTGCCATTCTGTGCATCTATCACTCTCTCAGTAAATGGACGCCATTACGCACTTGTCCCTCTTTCATATGTGTGGCAGGGCGCGTTGGTGTATATGGGCACCACTTAGTTCAATACACACTCAGACGAGCGTTTTAGTTGCATGGTTGTATTTCATAAAGGCATTTGTGTTGAAAAATATTGTATACCATTTTCATTACGAATGGAAATATCTAACAACTCTAAAAAGTTACTAGATTTAAATTACCGTATTCATACGTCAAGTCATGTGATCTGAAGGTAAAACTTTTGATGGATATTATCAATACCTAAGAAATAACATTAACAAAATAATGAAATCATATTCTGAAAATTGAAAAATGACACCTGGACACGGGAATCGAACCAGGAACCTTTGGCTTAGTTCACCAATGCTCTAACCACTGAGCTATCCAGGAATCGCCCCGTGTCTAGGGTCATTCTTCACTCATATTTTGTCCAAGTGTCATTCTTCAATTTTTAGTATATGATATCTAGATGGAGTAAATCCTCACTAAAAGCATATATAATATCTTTGGCTATTTGATTCTTAATGAAATGTTATTAATGTGGGCCGCAAAAAATATGTTTGGTTGTTCTAAGAGGTGCTCCAAATATCCATTAGTAAGAGAATCAAGGTATATATGGTCCGAAGTTCATTGTTATCTCTGGCAAGGCACAATTAACTGTTTCATATTACCTCTGTCATCGTGTAACATGTTCTATCTTTTGGGCATGTGTAAGTCAAGCAGAGACCCATGAGGGTTTTTATGCACTCCGTCTTACTATCCATCGGGGCCATTAGCAATTTTAATTACACTTATAAGGTAAGGAAGAGAAGGATAGAGCTTGAGAGGAAATGTATCCTCATTTTAGTGGAGGGAGAGTAAGAACCCAATTAGGAAGCACCATTCTCAGTATACCAAGCATTCAATTGAACCACAACCTCTATGTAAACTGAAAATCCAGTGTAGACAAGCTTGATGTTTAGTCCGTGTGTCCAGCGACACAGAGTTGCTGGTTGTTTTCACTGAGAAAGCAAACTAAATGTATTTATTATCTTAAATACTTCCGTAATGAATTGAGATACCACATTCCAATAAACTTATCTTAAATTTGTTCAAGAGAATAAACAAACACGTCGTTATGATAGCTGTACAAGTGATCAGCAAGTGGTCGGTAGAACTTGTCAAATGGATTTAGTTAATATTTCAACCAAAATACCTTCAGTGACATTTTTGCCTGTTAGCTAAGATAGTTAGACCTCGGTGGTTGTTCGTGGGTTTAAACCCTGCTGAGGTCAACGCAGTTTTCTTGAGCGATGAAAATCCGAAACACAACTTCCTTTGAAGAAGGTCCCATGTCGATTGTGGCATGTAAAAGAACCCTGGAAGGTATGTGACAATATTTTCCCCATAAAATTGGTAGGCCCTTTCACGCTCGCTCAAATAAATTCAGTGTGGACGGTAAATTGAAGCCACCACACTTCCTGAACTCCCTTAGTACATGGGCTTTCTACCAGATAGTGCAGATAGTACTAACCAGCCTAAGGACTGAGTATATGCCCAGCTTCAAATGGATATAAACCACATCAAACCAGCCTTCGGGCTGTTAACTTAAGAAGAAGAAGCTAAAATAGGGTTATTCTTTGTTACCTTGGAGTGCCACAATAATATAGTAATAAAACGTTATTAAGGTGGGGAAGCAGGGGACATAAGAAGGGGTCAGTGTTTTTTCGATTTTTATACAAAGTAATTTTTGGCCAAAATAAATAAAATATTGCTCCAGTGGAAACAAATAGTTTAATTTTCTTCACATGGTGATATCAACAGTGTTGAATATCTGTCATGAGCAAAGGCAGTTTTTTTTTTGTTATTGGCGATAACTGCGAATTGTCTTTCTGTGGCTTCAAAATCTATGTATACATGTTTCACAATGTTTATGAAGTGATCCGACATATTTTGAAATCGTAATTTTTGGCGAAATTCTACTATTCTCGCGATTAACGCTAAAAATAACATTTTTTCCACAAACTTTAATATTTCAATATATAGTCGAATTTGAAATTTTAAAAACAATATTTTATGGAATAAGCATTCCTTCATAACATAACATTTGCCACAATTTTCTTTTCTATCAAACATTTATTAGTATTTACGTGCTGGTGTCACAAGTTTAATAGACTTGGAGAAATATGGCAAAAGAACTTAACAGAGTTGTACTCTGTAATTTCCGGCCTAAAGAACGTTTTCAGAAACGCCCATAAATTAAAACGGAATATAAGAAACATCTAAATGAAAATTACCCGACCCTAGAAGTGAAACCTTACCCCAAGTACTGTGTTAACTCGTTGGTATAGTTGGTTTAATTCTGTGGTGTGGTTGTCAGAATACTTTGATGCAATTGTTAATTTTCTCAAACTAAATAACAAGGTCAAAATTTGTTGGATGACCCCTTGAGTGAAACTAAATGTAAAATGATGAAGATTCAAGTAATCTTTGTGTCTTAAAATTGCAAATTAATTACAAATCCAATTTTTTTGTTTCAAAGTAAAGAGAAGCACGTGGCACATTTGGTACATTCAAGAATTGAATCACTGAAAGCCAAGTGCGAGTTAGTGAGAAATGCTCAGTTTGGTACCAACGTTGTACAGATGTTAGCCAAAGTTTCACCACTATGTAGGACAAACTGAGGAGAGTTTGAAGACAAGTGGTGCACTAACTTGTGCTAAGCTAAATTCAATGTTAGCCAAAAATGGTGGCTAAATTAAAGTGATAAAAGCATTAGGGTACCTGTTTGACCCTGGTCCGGTCTTATGACTCCTGGATAAATATTCATCTGGCCGTTAAATATTTTTATCTGGTCGATAAGTTAAAAATGCGTCTTATGACCACCATATAGCATTTATCTGCCAGATAAAATGTATTTATCCATCATATTTTTTTCGGGAGGTTTAAGTACCTAATAACTTTTATCTGGAAGTTAAAATTGGCGTTGCCATAGTGACGCGTTGTTTTTCATGAGGTTTCACCTATCAAAATCTGATTTTAGGTTAAAATCTTGGTTCTAACTATATATAAAAATAGAACATTTAATTCACATTTTTATCAAAACTGACAAGCTATTTGTAGAGTTATAGTTATATAAGAAGAAATTATTTAAATGTGAGCACAATAAATGAAATTTTGTAAACGTTGTACCAAACTATTGCCCACATTTTGGCAGACACCGAAATAAGTACTTGCAAGATATCTTAGCTTCTGCGCCCACGTGACGCCATCTTTTTCCTCGCACTTGTTTAGCCGCAATAATTTTAACAAATGTTGAGCGTTGTCGCCACTTGGCACTCGCTAGGTTGTAGCGGTAGCATCAGGATCTATACGCATGCGCGCACCAGTAAAAACAGTACCAACTTTGCGTTTTCTGCATAAAAATATATTTATCCTACAGATAGCTAACCGGCAGATAAATTCAGTTCATAATACGCGTAAAATATTAAAGTGGCTGATAACCTTTATCTGGTCGCTAACTTTAACCTCCCAATAGCAATATTTATCCGGTAGTCATAAGACCGGCCCTAAGTTACTGAGCAGGCCTAGTTCAAGTGATGGGAGGGAACTTGAAATAATGTTCAAGGACCTTCCTGTTTTCCAAGACTTGCAGTGTTATTTTCAACTAGGCCACAAAGAACCGTGCACATTAATTTCCGAACAAGTTGATAATGCCCATGTGGATGAGGTAAAAGCTATAATAGGTTTGAAACACAAAGGTGAACATTTTCGTGTTTTTGTAGAAAAATCGCTACAATCTCTTTGGTTGGCCATTTCAAATGCAGACAATGAACGGTATTTTTCAACGTTCAATTTGGTAGTGTCTGATAGGCGTACCACGATGAATGAAAACAACATTACTACATGTTGTATGTTACAGTTTGGTGAGTAGGGTGATGTGCCGGTAAATATTTGTGTGGAATTTTCAAGACCAAATGCCACTATTTTGAAAAATTAATGATAATTATTTTTAAAATATTCACCATAAAGGCGTGTTTCTGGTCATGAGTATAGCAGCATTAGATGACAAACTTATTAAATAAAGAGAAAAAGTTATCATTAAATTCCAGGACACCCTTGACAGATATTCAACAACTGTTGAGGTCACCATGTGAAGAAAATTAAATTCTTTGTTTACACTGGAGTGATATTTTATTTATTTTGACAAAAAAAATATAAGTGTTTTACTATAAGAATTACAAAAACATTGCCCTTAACTCACGTTACTTAAATTCCCCCCTCCCCCCCAAGCTGTGTTTGGACTTTAGATGGTATTTTACCAAACTAGGAATTTGGCTGGTTTGTTTGCGATCCAAAAATTTCAGTTTACTTTAAGTTGAAAATGGTTTTTGTTAAGTTTTGCCACTATTTAAATTTATATTTGTAAAAAAAAAATTAGCAGAACTGGTTAATACAAATTTTCCCACCAAACCTGTAGGGGTCTATTAGTATTTTGACAACATTCGAAAAACAAGTCGTAGTAAATATAGCCTTAGTAAAAAAAACAAAAACAACACCAATATAAAGTAAAATATTCTATGTACGAAAAGAGTCACACTAAAAAGTGTACATTAGTGCTTTGTAAAGTGATTGGAGACAGAAAAATAAATCGCGAGTTGCTTGAAACGTATTATTATTCATGAACTTCACCTTGAACTCCAACTCATTCGTTAGCTCCAAGTGCAATGAATACAGATTATAAAAGTACCAAAAATATTTGATGGACCGAACTGGAATGTAAGAGAATTTTTCTTAGGATAAGATATACCTTAATTGCGATGACTGAATTCAATACCAGTACAACAAAAAATAATCAAATACCACTATTTTTTTTACTGACTAAACCAGTTTTGTACTCTTGAAATATTGCCACTTTAGGGCGGGGGGACCGGAGAGAAAGGGAAGGGGGTTAGATATATTCGGTAAGTATGGTTGCTTTGACGCTCTTTACGACTGTAAGACCGAAAATCAAGTCACGTGAACAGGCGACATGGGCGTGCCTCAACTGGAACAGCGTGCACTTGTCACGATTTGCCGGCGAACACGTGGGAAGCTCGAGTTCCATCGCGTTGAATCGCCTCCATCAATTTGTGTTTGCTTTTTTCAGTCACCTGATACGTCTTGAATGATTAGCGCCTGTGACTGCCTGATTGTGGTCACTTGTTATCTTCTTAGTTATATTTAAAGTACTTGTAAATTTGAAAAAAATCACAGCTGTACACAGGAATCTAGCCCAGGACTCTTAGCTTAGAGGGCCAATACTCCACCCCTGAGTTATCCAGGCTCAGGGTAATTCTTCACTTATAGTTTAAGGCTGAGTTTGGACGCATGTGACGAAACCTTTATCGTTCTAAACCCAAGATCCCGGGTTTGATTCCCGTGTCCAGGTGTCATCTTTCAATTGCACGAATATAATACTTGATGTGGCTATATCTTTAACCCTTAGGTTCCGCTATTTAATGTACAATTAAGAGTCAAGTTTCTCCATATTATATTTAAATTCCTCAAACATGATTCGAACACGAATATTCTAGAGTAGCTAGCGTAAGAACATCTTTCAGCCATAGTAGGACATCCAACCACTATGGAGATAACGCTTGAGTGATCAGTTAAGATAAAACGCACCAGCATTCCCTTGTAAATAAAATGGGGTAAATGTAAATGCGAACCCAACTATTGCACCCGTACCAAGTCAAATACTGACCTACCGGATCAGTTTCTACCATTGTACCCCTAAACCAGTGGTATTTAACCATTTTTGTTCGCATACCCCCAGATATAATGTCTCTTCAACTTTGTAGTCCCGAAGTTGTTGTTACAAAATGCAACTATAGATATTCTACACCTAGAATGTCTCCACCTACTCCAAATAAAATACCACCACCCTAAACAATTTTATTGTTTTCTAAAATTACTTGTTTGACGCACAAATAAAATCGCTGATGTCTGGGAAAAAGAGTTTGTCAAAAATTGGCCTAAAATGAAAAATGTCCATATTACTTACATTCACCTTGCACAGAACTACCATTTGGGACAAGTATCTCGTAAAGGCCAATTTTTTATTTTTACTCATTTTGTTCTAAACATTTAAAATATACTCTTAGTATGGGCGACCGTTATTTTGAATTTTTAAACTTCAAAATTCTTTAAGGTTCTCAGACACTTCAAGGCAAGTTTCATATATCGGTGATCTCGCGTTAAACTGGGTTTCAATGGGACGGGAAGATTTTGGTTCAAATCTCGGGTTGGTTTCACATATAACTTCTCGTTGTGGTTTTCCCACCTTCTCTCCACGATAATACATTTTTATTTAATGTAAAACCACCTTTCTCAAACCTACCCATTGTAATAAACCGTTTATAGGGCTTGAATTGAACTTAGTAATATATTTTTTTTAACTTGGCAGGAAAAGTCTGTTAGTTAACTTTTACTAGGGGTAATTTAATGATTTTGGGGTTTGTCTTTTTTTCCCCCAAGAATTAATGGTAATAAGTCACTGGTAGGTACTAAAACATAACAGCAAACAAACTTTAAACATCCTGCGCCCTTTCAAAGTAACAACACGAGAATATTTTTATCTAAAGAGATGTTTTTACTTACAGAACTTATTTTATTTCGGTGTTTTTATGGCTTCTATCTGTATGTCTCCTACTTAGAAAGTAAAGGATGTCGTAAAACATATTTATACGAGCCAAGGCTGTATTCATTAATTAAAGCTGGCAACTACTTACGATCATTCCTTACGACTACCAGATTTATGCCCTCACTTTTATTCCTATCCTTTTAGTGATCATTGTTAATTCTCTTATTATTCTCCAGGACATAAAATATTTCATCACAATTCTTCATATTAATCCTATTGCAACTTGTGCATTGTGGTAGAAACTAGCACTTCTAGTACTTAAATAGTTGTTCCTCAACAAGATGTTGTAAGCCTCATTAATTAGCGCGGAGAACTTGGTGGCGATGGCCTCCCTTATTGGAGAAGTTCAAAAGGTAATGAGCTCAATCCCGCGTGCTATTTAGAAGCAGGTGCTGTTTGTATTAAAAACCTGCTGCTGGTTCTTCTCACAACAACTATTCAGGAGGTAATGCGTAATGGGATCTTTGTGACCTTGAAATTTTCCTGCCAAAAAACCCCCCTTTTTTTTGTGGGACCGTTTTGTTCGTGTGTGCCCGTTGTACCTATGAATTAGTTCCCTCGAGGCACCTGCCATTGTAACTCCGGCACTGTGAAAATGTACATTCCCGTTAAGATATCGTGATCAATATTTTCACGATCACAAGGTTATTTTCCTAGAATGTTCTACACTTTTTTTAAACTCTAAATTGATGTAATGTGATGTATTTCAGGGGTTTCAAAAGTTTTTGAGAGAAGAATAAAGTGAACCTTTTTTTTTCTTAACATTTTATGGAATAATCATTTCAAAATCACAGAAGAAGACGTCCAAAAAAATAGGTTTTGTCTAATTCGCACATTTTTTAAAGGTATTTGAATGGTAGCTCTATGAATTCACTTAAATGTGTGTATGCAATTGTATATAATGTAATTGTAAATTTGATTACTTAAAGGTTTAGTCTATAGACTATATACAATTTGACATAATTACACATCACTATAAAATGACACGCTCTACCCGCTTCAGTGGCTAAAGGTATGGCTACACGGAGCCGAACCGAACCGCACCGCACCGCACCGCATTTTCTAACAATTTTTATTCTTTATAGACTGAGTTCTATTACAAAATAAGTTTGTATATTTATTTTTACTTGCTAAGGTTTTCACCTATTTTCATAAAATTAAGTTAGCTATTAAATAAGAAGAATAAAGTTTTAAGTTAGCTAATAATTAAGAAGAAGAATGTTTGTAGTTCAATAAGTTGTTGTATATAATATTGTTTATCTTGTACGTAATGTTGGAAACAATAATTACAGCGTCACACGTGCAACGGCTGTGAAAGAAATTACTAGTTTTACCATTAAAACAAAGTTCGGAAGCTCCTGAACATTTTATTTCTGGTGGTAGGTGGCTACACGGTTCGCACCGCACCAGAAAAGTGCGGAGCAATGCTCTCTTGACGATTCGTCCGCGCCGGTGCGGTGCGGTGCGGACCATGTAGCCATTTACATTTAAAAACATGGATAGCATTCTACCGGGAAAATGCGGTGCGGTGTGGTACGTGTAGCCGGTCCTTAAATGGTCTCTCAAGTTGGACTGGTTTGCTGAAGACGGAGGGATTGGGGCTCCAATACCTCATGTGCACAAGCGGTTGTTACCGTGTCACAGTGTCTTACTTACTACCTGTTCAGGTCAAACGCATGTAGACTAATTACTCAAGTGAGGTAGGGATGAGGAAATAAGGATTCTAGAGTTAATACACCCACATTTTCGTCGAAGTAGAGTGGGAAACCATTAGGAAAAACCACCCTCAGTAGACCCGACCGGGATTCGAACCCCGATCTCCCCGTCACAAGCAGGCCAGTCTAACACAGATAGCGTGACACCTTATACCGTTGGGCAATTTAAGCAGGTGTTAATTTTGTTCCTTTAAGATCAGTCAAAAATAATATTGAGCTTATAATGACTAACATTAAACAACTATGTGTTTGCGTATTTCACGACATCACTAAATCTATGAGATGAGCTATATTAAACTGTATGCTTTCCCCATTCTCCTTTCGAGCAACGATTCTCTCAAAATATAATAAAAAGTTGTAGTTTGAGATTCAAGTTTAGCAATGGGCAATAATGGATATAGGCCAATAGTTAAACCACTTTGCTTGGCTTCTTTTTAAAGTTTCTGTTTTCTATGTTTATATTCTCTCAAAAAATTTCCTTTTTCTTTTATTCATTGTTAGATTACTTAAGGTGCGGCCGAAGGGAGCGCAAGTATTTTTACAGTTTTTATAGAATTGAAAATTTTCGGCCAATATAAATCAAATATTTCTCCAGTAGCAACATAGATTTTAATTTTCTGCACGTGCTAAGATCAACAGTTTTGGAATATCTGTTAAGGGTGTCCTGGAAATTTGTCAAAACCTTTTAAATAGAGAGAAAAAGTTTTGACAAAATTCCAGGACACTCTTGACAGATATTCAAGATTTATTGATCTTAGCACGTGCAGAAAATTAAAATCTATGTTGCTACTGGAGAAATATTTGATTTATTTTGGCCAAAAAAATCTAATGCTATAAAAACTGTAAAATTACTCGCGCTCCCTTCTGCCGCACCTTAACTTGGTGACAGGAGAACGACATATGGCAGGTAGTTCTTTGTTTGGGATGTAAAGAGAAGGGCCGGAGGGGTCACAGCCCCCCTCACTCTTCCCCAACCCCCCACCAATACACTAACCTGCCCTGTAGGTAGGTCTACCCCATCTTACATTTAGCTACCGAGCAGGCGAGACGCGTGCTTGAAGCGTTTACAAGGGTGACCATGAAAGTGGAAAGAGAGAGAACGGTTTTTTGAATTCCTTTTTTTTTTAAATAAAAAAGAACGCTACAAACAAACAAAAAATCAGTTTTGTTTGGGGTTGAAAAAGGCTGAGCAATTATTGCACCTTTTCATTATGTGGTTTACAAAAGAGTAGAATTATACTTACAGGGTTGGATGAACAGTAAAAGAAACGTTTTACTAATTCTGGCTGAAAAACAAATCTTTGAATCTGATTCAAAATTAATAGTAAAATTACATGCGTGTTCTTTCGAATACTCTTCTACTTCAAGTAAGTGGCGTTTTCATTATCTTTAACTTTTTCTTTAGTAAAAAATTAATCGAATTCTGTTTTTATTTAATTTTTTACTGGAGAGGGGTGGAGGAAGGGGTGGTTAAATTTCAAGACTTTGATTAATTTGGTCATTCTTAGTGATATATTATGTATTTTAGCCACATGTCTTACAAGCCGTTTGAGTTACAAGCATATTCACTAACTACGTTAGTAGATTAGGGATGAAGAAGGTTGAATTTAGAGGAAGTATACCCGCATTTACGTAAAAGGAGAGTGGAAAAATAGTTAGGGAAAAACACCCTTAGTACACCTGACTATAATTATAGCCCCAATATCCCTCTCAAGTCTGTGCTGAGGGTCCGGGGTTCGATCCTCGGTCCCGGCACGGATTTATCTGAATGCCAAACCCTTCCTTCACCTCTGACAAGACGTGTATTAATCACAACTTGTGAATGTGAGGAATGCCAGGCCTCCATTGTGGTTCGGATTCCACGTTAAACTGTAGGTCCTCAATTTCATCTCGCAATCACCCTACCATTGCACATTAGCGTAAGTGCGTATAACCCGAACGGGTAGTAAGACGTGGTGCTAATAATAATATAAGAGTGACACCTTAAGCCATGTAGCCAACGAAGCGGGTCGGGCTATATTAATAATAATTTATGAGAAACATCACTATATCAGCATCACAAATTTGTACCGAGAATTTAAGACAAGCTGAAAGAGTTTATTTAATATCTTATGCAACAGTATTTTCTGTAAATATAAAAGGCCATAAGGTGCAAAATAGCGGACTGAGAATCTGGTTGTCAAAAACCAATTCCGATCAGATGCACTGAGTGCGGTGTTTACAGGGTCTCTGAGAGGAATTTTATCAAGGGGTACAAAGTTTTTTCGTCCCCTCTTCCATTTTCCATTAATACTGTCTAAGGGAAAAAAAGAAAAGAAATAAGACAAAAAATGATAATATAATTAATACTTTTATATCTAAAATAAAATAAAAACATTAAGACAAAAAATATTATACCTATACTAATAATTTAGTAATAGTACCAGTAGTGGAAATTTGAATGCTAGTCTTCAATGCATGCAAACATTTTCCGAGATCTCAGGAACTTCCCAAGCGCCTTTTAGACCCCTGGACCTGCGTAAGATGTACCTCCTTTACCCCTTTCTCATAGGGCCCGGGGTTTATTCTTGTTGTTAATACATCCTTTTGTCAGAAAAATGCTCGTATTAAAAAATTTTTTTTTTCTAATCATGTCGGTGTAGGATGGACAGTTTAGATTAGCGATACTCTCATATATATATATATATATATAT
>CABFWO010001107.1:19166-54025 GCA_902155825.1 Timema genevievae | reverse complement strand
ATATATATATATATAATATATATACTAAACAAATCATAAGCATGTTTGTTAGCTTGTACCATAGTTAAATTGGTTTTAGTTACAAAATTGGTTTTTTTTCCTCCGTCACTGACTCCACTTCAGCATCCTTAGGCTTAGTTTAAGATCCAATTAAATATGAAACGTTTCCATGGCAACGGTTATTTTTAAGTCCAGTACAGGAAATGTGTACTCGTTCTACATGCGTGCCGGGACGGAGTTTTAACATGGCGGCTCAAGCACCAACTTTTATAATTAGTATTAAAAACTTTCGGTACAATGAGATAAATGTGATTACATCACGGTAGGCCGAGAGGAAATGAATGTTGTCTACCTCTCACAATAGCCTTTTAAAATAGTTCTACAATGATGTTACCAATCTAGAAGGGAAGCGGAGGCACTCCACACAAACCCAGCTGTTGTAAGAAATCGCTATGCAAGTTAGGCAATGCTGTTTTTGTGTTGTTTTTATCAATTTAATTATAAGTAATATTATTCTTGATGACCTGAAAGTTATTTTTAAAAATCAACCTAAAAATATGAACAAAACCTCGTTATAAAGGCACACGACTAAATCAAACACACATTTTACAAAATTGTAAACTAACAAATACATTGCAACGAAAAGCTTTAACAACTAAATTCCTGCAATCTGCTGAATATAATATTGATTTACAAATATCTGTTGCAGAATTAATAGCTACATTCTCTCCAGCCTAATGGCAGTGTTTCACCACGAATGTGTATTTTTTAACAATACTAGCAAAGAGGATACGAATTTCTTTGTCCAGATCATCTTCTTATTCCGACAACGGTTTGTTGAAATAAATGGTACGGAACTCCGCACGGACTTTCTCGCTATATTCTTTAAAAATTGAGATATTTACTCAAAACTCGTAATAAATGTGAAACGAAATAATATACACTGGCAAACCCAAGCACAGATTGTGCTATAATAATTTAGTCCCTGTTTTAAATGCTATAATTTTATTTTTAAAGAATTAATGTCCTCATTTGTATGTTTGGACCGATTAAAAATATCAATATTGGGTCCAAAAGGGTCAACACTTCGTATTAAAATTTCGAATTCCGTTTAAAATTTTTGACATTTTTTTTTGGTCTTGCACATTTTCAGGTCATCGCATTGCTATTAAATTCCTCATTTATAAATTTAGACCAATAAAAAGTGTAAATATTGACTATGTATTTAATAAGTTCTGTGTTAAATATACCTATTAAAATAAATGTTACGGCGCACCGCACAGACTTTCTCTCTCTTTCTTTAAACTCGTAAGATTTCTGAACGGAATAATGTACATTGTATCATCACCACTCCACATAAGAACACGCATAAAATAATATACAATGATATAGAATCAATGAGAAAAGAGGCGCATCTTTGTCCACCTAAGAGCATTTCAAACAGTTTAATGTCTTCCACAAGGGTCAACACTTCGTATTAAAATTTCGATTTCTGGTTAAAATTTTAACATTTTATAAGGTGTTGCAGATCTTCAAGTCATCGCATTGATATTTAATTATTCATTTATACATTTTGACCAATAAAAAATGTAAATATTGACTATTGAGTCTAAAATGGAGATAGATCATTGCTATGCAAACATTTCTCCTAAGAGATTTAAGGAAAAATAACATACTTTTTTAGATACTTATATTTAATTACTCTATGGCATTGGAGAATTATTGCGTTAAGACTTAAGTAGTATATGTTTACAACTAAAGCTCACAAAATTGTATTAATATATTTGCAAATATCTCAGAAACTGTTGCTTTTATAAAAATATATGTCAAATAAAAGTTTTTTATTTCTAATAGTCCTACAATTTTGCAATGATAAGTTGTTTAGTTTCTCAAATAGTTGTGGAGATACGGAAATTAACGCTTCTGTAAAGTACCCTAAAAATCATTTTCATAGGAAAATGAAAATAGCCAGTTTATTTATAATCTTAATCAACGCCTAGATACGAATTTTAATCAAAATCGTTTGAGCAGATTTTGAGAAAACCAAATTTTTCTCTTTTCGCCCTTCAGTAAACTACCCTTAATTTTAAGTTTTTATAGACACACAGACAGACGGCATTGCAAAGACTATTTTTTAGGGTTGGGGGGGTCATGAGACGTCGACATCCATCAACATTTCAGGTTAGTTTTTTTTAACGGTCGCAATACTTAAACTTTAATGTCCAAAAAGTTAAAAAAATTCATATAATTGCGTATAGATTGAAAGTTATTGATTTTATAAAAATATGTTTCGGATAAAATATCTGTATTATAAATATATATACATATTTGTAATGCTAAGTAATTTCATATCTCAAATAGTTTCGGAGCTATTAAAAAAAATGTTAATTGACGCATCAGACCGGAGCCCTTAAAGCCATTTTGCCGAAATATTGAGAGTAGCCATTTTGTTTGGAATATTTATTAATGTTCATAAATGAAATTTAATCAAAATCGTTTGAGCCGATTTTGAGAAAATCGACTTTTTCTCTTTTTTCCCTTCAGTAAACTACCCTTAATTTTAGGGGTAGATATCCAATTCCAAAAACCCCTCGGGGCAACCCTATGAAAACCCTAGATATGAAGTTTCAGCTCAATCGGTATAATAGTTTAGGCTCTAGTTGGAGGTACAGACAGACAGACAGACGGAAATTCAAAAACCACTTTTTCGGATTCAGGAAGTCATGAAACGTCAAGATTCATCAAAATCTCGAGTTCGATTTTTTTGACGATCACCATACTTTCTCTACCTATAAGATAGAGAGAAAGTAAAAATTTATACCCTTATAAAATATAGATAGTATTAAAAAAACTTATTCAACATGAATGCCTTGAAATTATTTTAAAATCACTAGAAAGTACTTCAAAATGCTATCTAAAATTTCATGGTGACAAAAAAATTACCAAAAATAAGCTATTAAATATACATTTTTGTAACCAGGGGATCAGGAACAGAGTTTATTTACCTATGAGCATTGTCTGCGATGAACAAAGAAAAAAAACTGGCTCGGTGGCGTAGTTGGCTAACACGCTAGTTTCGTGTTGAGCTAGACTGCCGAGGACAGGGAGATCGAGGTTCGAATCTCGGTCGGGTGAACTAGGGGTGATTTTTTCTAAATGGTTTTCCACACACTCTCTCTCTCCCACGCAAATGCGAGCTCACTTCCTCTAAATTCAACCTTCCCATTTCCTGACCAATTAGCGTAATTAGTACTTAAGCGTATAGCCTGAGGGGTTAGTAAGACGCGGTGCTAAATAAATAAATAAATAAGAAAAAAAGATGACATGTCATTAAAATCCAGGCTCTGGTGTAAACGAAACATTATTGAATGTTCAAAGGACAACATTTGATATTGTGTGTTGGTCCTGATTGAGATTCGAGAACGTTAAGGGGGGATGGAAGGAGATGCGAGTTAAGTTCGATCCTTTTGAGGTTCTCATGATAGAAACATTTTGGTCAAAATAAATAATTACTTCTGTACATACGCTTATTTTAATTTTATACATATTACGGTAATCTAAAGAGGTATTTAATCTTGTGTCGTTCGTATAACGGCATTGAGCAAGACTTTTTGAATAAAGAGAAGTCCCGGTCAAATTCTGCGATGCTCATGATCAGGGTCTGGATTTTAATGACATATCATAAATTGTTTTGGTACATCACATGTGCACATGCATTCTGTTCGTGATTCAATGGTTGTGGAAACTTTTTAAATGTCATTCTTTGGTATTTATTTTAAGTTTGGATTTTTAGGTGATATTTTTTGGTTACCTTTTAGTAATTTTTAAACATTTTTTAGACATTTATTTTGAAGGGCTTTATTTTAAATTACCAGTGATATTTTATAAATGCATCCATATTAAACATATTTTTTTAACACAGAGTTGTGGAACTAAGAAGATTAAATAAAACACACGTAACCTATACCTATAAGTAGAAAAACCTATTTTTAGCGATGCGCCAAATTTCGAGATGTTTACGAAACAATAACAATTTTATAAAAAAAATGAAATTTTGAAATTTTAGAGAAATAAACTTTGTTCCTTTTATTCATGTACAGTTAAAAGGGTTGCGTTGGGAGGGGATGGCTACTATTACCATTTAATGTTAATTTTGGTCATGTCGGCGTGCAACTTAAATACCTGGTGTAGGTGATTGAGCCGCTTAGCGCTCATCCCTGTTACATTATTGTAAATAGGTGGACAGTCAGGACGGGTCGTAAGTTACGGCACACGCATGGAAACGAACTTAATCTAATTTAAAAGGTAATCGAGAGAGAATTCCCTAAAATTCACCTTTATATAGGATGAAAACCCAATTTCGTGTGTGTGTGTGTGTGTGTGTGTGAAAGGTTTTGATGTTGGGAATGAGTTCATAATTCCTTAGGATTATAACTCGAGTCTGAAATCAAAGGATTTTAATCAAGCCCTCCAGTCAAACACTGGCGCTAAAATATCTCTTCCTGCATTTAATGTGTAGTTTTTTTTTTTCAATTGCATCTTACAATCCATCAAGGCTACACGCGACCTTTTTAAAAAAAATACATTTAAATGAGAAGTAGAATTTTATAATAGGTGTACCTGCAGTTGCGTAGAGAGAGAGAAAGAGTGGGAAAGGAAAACATTATGAAAATAAAACCACCCTCAGTTCTCCCTGCCCAGATTCGAGCCTCGACCTTCCCGTCACAATAAAGCAAGACTAGATGAGCCTGACATTTAGACCGCGTGCCCACTGAGGCGAGTAGATGCGTAGTAAAATCCAAATAGTTCAGAGAGCGCTCGCAGCGACTTCTTGAGCCCTGAAAAAGACGGAAGTTCTACGCCATCCTGAAACGGGCGCCGACCAGCAAATTGTATTCTGCCTGTGAGCTATCGTCGCTCTTATGTAGATAAAAATATAAAAAGACACAACCAGTACTATCAGGTTTAGTTGTGTCCTCAGTAACAATTTAGCTTCAACAACAACTAGTTCTTAATTGACTAGTTTGACCTTTTCCAGACGAGAGGAGGGATATGTAAAAAAATAAAATGAAAAAAATGTGACGCAAGTGCGTGCACACATACACACACACACACACTCGCGCGCATTCCATTTGCTCGCACACACACTGACAAAACAAGCTCCCAGTATATTTGATCGAGGTTAGAGCATGTAGGATACATAGACTTGCGGTATATATCAGTCAATGGCCGCAGCGGACTACACTAGCCCGGTTTCCTAGTGTTGGGAAATCAGCATCCCACCTTGCTTAGCATATTATTATCGTTCGTGTAGGTACACTCGAGTTCAATAAAATATCGTTCCTTAGAGGAGTCTTACACCCTTAGAGCTTATATTCTTACCTTGACTCATTATATTATGGCTCTATCTTATAAGCTACTCCATAGTGTAATCCGTCAAGCTATAACCTTGCTACCTTTCAGCCTAAATATGGTTTTAGAAGCGATACGAACAAAAAATGTTAACATGCTTTACTAGATTGGCGAAGCTGTCTCTACATTAACTACCTTCACGATGACGAGGTTTTTATAACGTTCAGGTATTAGAACTGTCACGTAGTCAGAAAACTTAACACGTTTGCAAGTTAACTAAGGATATCGGGATATAGTCCCAGCATTGAGAGAAAATTTGTTGTTGGTGAAATTGGAATCTCCACTTTCAGTGTTGAATAAATAACCGGGGGACGGATTGTTAGTTTTTTAGAATTAAGTTAGTTTGTAAGTGGGATTTGTTAATCCATGTCCATGACAGTTCTCAAAGGCTTAGCTGGCTAAACATAGCTATGTAACATATTGTGCTTTCACCCATCTTGCTGGGTCTACAGAGCTATGTAACATATTGTACTTTTTGTCCAACTTATTGAATATACAGAACTATGTAACATATCATACTTTTATCCATCTTGTTAGGTCTACAAAACTATGTAACATATTGCACTTTAGCCCATATTGTTGGGTCTACAGAGCTAAACGTAGCATATTGTACTTTTTCCCATCTTGTTGGGTCTACAGAACTATGTAAAATATTGTACTTTCACCCATCTTGTCGGGTCTACAGTGTTATGCAACATATTGAACTATCGCCCATCTTGTTGGGTCTAAAGTGCTATGTAACATATTGTACTGTCACTCATCTTGTTGGGTCCACAGTATTATGTAACATATTGAACTATCGCCCATCTTGTTGGGTCTATAGAACTATGTAACAGATTGTACTGTCACCCATCTTGTTGGGTCTACAGAACTATGTAACAGATTGTACTGTCACCCGTCTTTCCCCACGTGTAAGGAGATCATTGAGCAACAAGTATTTCCACTTCAAGTTCAACCTGAAGATTTACGGCGGGTTCTCACCAATTGCCATATTATGTACTGTGTGGCATGATTCTGCTCTCCAAAGTCCCGATACTTGCTTTCGAAATGATAATAATAGTAATAAATACAAAACTAATAAAAAAACTTCAGTTGAGAATCATGTGAAAAAACTTTTAAAAAATAACCTATTTCTAAGACTTACTGAAATACCGGTTTGTTTGTGTATTTTAGATGGAATTATCAGTCGCTAGGTGAAATTAATTCCATGCGTGGCAGCTATAGCCTTATAATAAATAGTGCCAACTTAACTAAAAACTTGACATAATTGGCCACATGGATTGTATGCCTGGGTTACATATTGAAAATTTAGGGTTCAATTTAAAGATGATCCTTAGTTTCATTTTTAATTTGACGTATTTTAAAAACTACAATGCCTTACTGTGTAATGATGTAGCTTACTGTGTAATGATGTAGCTTACAGTGTAATGATGTAGCTTACTGTGTAATTATGTAGCTTACAGTGTAATGATGTAGCTTACTGTGTAATCATGTAGCTTACAGTGTAATGATGTAGCTTACTGTGTAATGATGTAGCTTACAGTGTAATGATGTAGCTTACAGTGTAATGATGTAGCTTACTGTGTAATGATGTAGCTTACTGTGTAATGATGTAGCTTACTGTGTAATGATGTAGCTTACAGTGTAATGATGTAGCTTACTGTGTAATGATGTAGCTTACTGTGTAATGATGTAGCTTACAGTGTAATGATGTAGCTTACAGTGTAATGATGTAGCTTACAGTGTAATGATGTAGCTTACAGTGTAATGATGTAGCTTACTGTGTAATGATGTAACTTACTGTGTAATGATGTAGCTTACAGTGTAATGATGTAGCTTAGAGTGTAATGATGTAGCTTACTGTGTAATGATGTAGCTTAGAGTGTAATGATGTAGCTTACTGTGTAATGATGTAGCTTTACAGTGTAATGATGTAGCTTACTGTGTAATGATGTAGCTTACAGTGTAATGATGTAGCTTACAGTGTAATGATGTAGCTTACTGTTGGCCGTCTCGGTGGACTTGCTGGATGAGGCATCAACCTCGTTTTACAGTTTGTAGGTGACAGAGAGGCCGAGATTCGAGTTTAGGTTGGATGTATTGAGGTGGTTGATTGTTACTAAATGGCTTCCCACTTTCCTTCCACGTAAATGCGTGTAAATTTTATCTTAATTCTTTGTTGCTCATCCCTACCTTATTAGTGTAGTTTATATAGCCGCATACATCCAAAACGGGTATTAATAAGCGTTGAAAAAATAATTACTTAATTCATCCCTAGCTCACTAGCGTAATTAGTATATATTCGTTTAACATGAACCAGTAGTAAGACGCTGTGTTAAAAAAAAGTATAGTTTTTTTCTACCGAGAGTAGTTAAGTTCCGTTTTAACTTGACCGATTGGCATTTCATCTGTTATGTTTGTTACGTGATAATTGTCAAATGCGTGGACCAATTTTTATGAAATTTGGCCAAACAACGTATATAACCTTCTTATATCCTGTGGGGAAGCAAGCTTGGCTACATTATTACACTATGGTATAGTTTACAAGATAGATCCATAGTGTATTCCTTCAAGGTAAGACTGATAACTTTCAAAGTAAACGGAGTAAACATTGTTTTTCAATCTGGTTATCGGTTTCAATATGGTGGCCAATCAACAGATTTTTCGTTTAGTAGCTCATCTCAAGTGATTTAAAGTAATAATTCTAATCAATCGATCGAACACCTGGGACGCGTATTTTAAAATGTGTACATCGAATGCGAGACTGACATCTTAAATCGTGTGAGCAGTGGTAGTTTTCCATGACTATTGTGTACGATTTAAGACAGTATTCATTTGTTTTCTGTCTTACTTGATCCCAAAGGTAAAATATCAACTTCAAATTCAAAGAAAATCTTAATTAAGCCTGTAGAAACGATAGTAACGTGATGCACTTATCATCTTACTACCCGTTCGGGCTATAGGCATATATAATAATTACGATAATTTGTTAGAGAGGAGGAAGGTTGACTTTAAAGGAAAAGTATCCGCATTTACGTGGAAAGAGAGTGGAAAACCATTTAGGAAAAACCACCCTCACTATACCAGACTAGGATTGAACCCTGATCTCCCCGTCATCGGCAGTCCAGCCTATTGCGAGAGTGACACCTTAGACCATGTGATCACCGAAGAAGGTATTATACTAACTACAATACTGTTGTAGGGATGAGGAAGATAGAATTTTGAGGGAATGTACTCGAATTTGTATGGAAGGTGAGTGTGAAATCATTTAGGAAAAAGCACTCTTCAGTACTCTGAATCGGGATTAGAGCCCATATCCCTCGTCTTCAGCAATCCAGCCTGTTGCGAGTGTGACGCCTTAGACCATGTGACTACCGAAATGGGGTTATAGTTCATTAACACACTCGATACTTTTTTAGTAATGATCAGAGACCAAATATTTGAAACATTTCACCATAATGCGTCTTAACAGAATATTTCTTAAGGGCTTACGAAATATTCTTTTTCAATTCGAAGCCAACCAGAATCGAATAGCCTATATGAAATCAATATTCTCGATGCCAAATTGAAGTTCGAATATTTTTTTCTACGAGTTTTATTTTTGAAAAAATATCAAACTGTGCTTATTTATATAACTTATGCACTAAAGTCCCTTTGAAAAGGTTTTATTGCACTATTATTTTTTCTTTAGCTGATAAATCCAGTTAATACCACAACATTTAACTTTATTAACTTAAGATTTTTACACATGAATGTAAATTTTTAATGTACACAACAGCTCAGAATGGCAGAAATTAAACATAAATTGAGTAATTTTTCTGTCAATATTTTCATTACTGAAGCAGGTTTTTTTTTTCGTTTTTTTTTTTTTCAAACAAAGTCGAAGCTGATATTTTTTAAAGTCATCTCGAAGTTTCAAAGTTATGTACACCACAAACTGTTTAGATTCAATATACATAGGAGTTCAATATGAGGCGTGTGTTTATTGATCACTTAATATTAATTTAGAGGACAATTAGGCCCCAAACAGGACATTTCTTAAACCAATTTTTGTCTAATTTGAAGGCTAAGGGAAAAATTTTAGGGCATCGCTGCTGATGTGTTGTGTAAGGTACCACATGTATTCACCCCGACCTACGACATGACTAAGGGTTGTTGAATAAGGGAGGATGTAGGCGGGGGAATGATGGTTCAAGATGAGATTCTCAGCGGGGTGTTAGAGATCTTCGCAGGTCAACATTGCTTTCTCTAAGAAAGACGAGCTTAATTGTAAGGAGTGAATAAAAAATAAGATGCATGTCTATACAAAAGCATCCATTTTATATCAAATATATTTTAGCCATCAAACCAAGAGATTTGATGTTTAAGAAAACCTCAAGATACATTTGTTTAAATGTCACTAACATTTTTCTATAGTATCCAAAAACACATAAATCCATGCCAATTAATAAAAAACTTTTTTGTTGTTCGTTGGAGTAGATATAATTAAAAAATAAAATATTAAAAGGGAAGACCATAATTTTTCAAGTCAATATAGCCCCCAAAAACTCTTTATGGGAATTGTCTTGAATTCAAAATATATTGGTTTTGCTTTTATCAATTATTGTTTGACAATGCAAACAAAATGGCAAATCTCGTTTTATCAAGTAAATGACTTTAAGGGCATTTTAAAGACGCAGAACTTTCCACTTTTGATCATATATCTGCAACTATTTGTGATAAAAAATAATTTATCATCGTAAAGTTGCAGTAGGTCTACTACTAAGAATAAAAATATTTTAATTTGAAGTATATTTTTATAAAACCAATAGTTTCTGAGCTATAAGCAATTTTTTTATGGAGCATCTTAATATATAAAATTGATTGTAATGCTCTTTGGTGGACAGAGATGTTTATTTTTTTCTCAATGTTTCTGTAACAGTCTATATTATTTCATTTATGCTCTTTGGTGGAGTGTTTCTTCAACAATGTATAGTATCTCGTTTCATAAAGCTTACTAATTTTTAGTAAATATATTTATTTCAAGATAAAAGAAAGTCTGTGCGGTGCCCCGTACCATTTATTTTTTATTAAATACAAATTAATCCAAAACAAATCGAATAAAAAAAAAAGTTTTCTTAGTTTTTTGATGGACGTAATATGAAGTAGATTTCCTCTGATTTTATTAAATATTAAATCCTTCTCGTTTTATGAAGCAATTTTAATAATTCTAACTGTTTACACGAGTTGGTTTAAAATTGAAATGGTGTCGATATATATGTATATTCATGGCAGTTGGTGAACACCCATCAACTAATCGGACATAACGTGATTCTAACCATTTTAACGCTGGGGGACGCGCTTATTTCTCCCCTATAGTAACGGTTCTATAATTGAAGGGTGCAATCTATGAGAGGGGAGCGGGGTACAAAACAGCCTTCTGGGGGGTCACAAGGGATGAGATGGAGGTTATGAGATCAGGATAACATTATTAAGATCGTATGAAAAAACAAACAAAATTGGTTCCATTGGTTGCTCTATCCTATATTTTTTAGCACTGGATCTTACTACCCGTGAAGGTTCTACGCTTATGTATTAATAACGCTAGTGGTTCTAGGGGTGAGAAAGGTTATAATTATAGGAAGTGTACTCGAATTTACTTGGAAAGAGAGAGAGAGTAGAAAACAATTTTGGAAAAAACCCTCAATACATCGATCTCCCAGTCATAATCTACTGCAAGAGTAGCGCCTAGCACCATGCGGCCACCGATGCAGGATTCTATCATGTTATTATATCGTTTATCAGACAAACTTCAGCTTGAACATGTATTTATTTTAACGCAAGCTGAAATTATTAAATTTACACTGTATCCATGATATTATCATCGGGATTGAACAACACACACAAACCGAATCAACAAAATAAACGCAACTTAGGGCAATTCTAAAATGTTTCTTAAATATGGATTTGTTTCTGTTGATATTTAACTAAAATAAAATCACAGAAAAATACCTTTAAGCGTGCAGTGTGAAACTTTTAAATGGTGTTTCTTTAACCCAAAAAATGCCCTTCATATATGTTTTGCATTAGTTTTAATTTCCTTTAAATTGAGAAATAGGATATCTAAATGCGGCTACAACCGTAATTAACAAATATAATAGCTTAAATATTTAATCCATATTCAGTTATAATATTAATCTATACACATATATTATTTTATTAATATAGAATATAAAATAATAATCAACTGTTGAAGTAATTTTTCAGTCATTACTCATTACTATGTATATTAACCGGACTCTTGAAATAGGGGTATAGCCCTTTGCTGCTGAACTAGAGGTCTCTGGTTCAATCCAGGCACACTTCCTCTAAATTCTTCCTCACTCATCCTTAGCCTATTAGTGTAATTAAAACACGCTTATATCCCGAACGGGTAATAGAACGCATCGGGTAAAAATGAAAATATATAAATGGAACCTGTAAGTAAATAGTGTGACCACGCATCTAATTGAACTGGACTGAAATTTGGTTTTGTGCAATTAAAACATGTTGGCTATACTTTTATGTAAGACTGTACATTCAGCTCCTAATAGCCTTGGTGACGGAGCAATTGACAATATCTAGATCAGTTACGGTTCATCGAGCGATTGATAGAGTTGGTCGGCAGGGATGGAATTCTTCAAGTCTGAAACAATGCGTCTTTTCAGGAGCCCTTCTAACGGAGTAATTGAATTAATTTCTTGTCAAAGTGTCATTTTTAGGATTCATTAGAACAGTATTATAATCCAAGATATTTTTTAATGTTAATTATGTTAAACCAGGTTGAATAGGATTAAACATCAATTTAGCAACTACCTGCCTCTAGGGTCGAATGATCTATAACCTCACGCTCACAATAGATTAGACTGCGGAAAGATCGGGGTTCGAATCCCTTTTGGGTGAACTGGGAGTGGTTTTTATTGAGGTGGGGGTGTAAGGAATTCGAATTAAGGTCAGTGTTTTTACAGTTTTTATATCAATACCTTTTTTGGCCAAAACAAATCAAATATTGCTCCAGTTGAAGCATAGAGCTTAATTTTCTTCACGTGATGATATCAACAATGGTTGAATATACGTCAAGGGTGTTCTGGAATTGAATGACAACTTTTTCTTCTAATTCAAAATTTTCTCATCTAATGCCGCTATGTTCATGACAGAAATTGGTCTAGGCTGTATCTCATGTAACATTATTATTAATGTTGTTATTATTACTACCATCATCATGATCATCATCACTTTTAGAAATACGTTAATAGCCATAGTTTATTTACAACAAAATCGAAAATATAGGGAGGAGGAAGCTTTTTATGGAAAGTGAACTAGGATTAGCTTGGAGATATGATAGGAAAACCACCCCCCGTTCCGCCATTCGAATTTTTAACTTCAACCTCTACGTCACCAGCAATAGATTCTCATGCGGTCGTAACATCTAGGATGTTAACTCGAATACAGACGCTCTCTACGCCGGTCTGGTTTACCAGTGAGGGATGTAGGGGTTCAAATCCCGGCTGGGTGTACATAGTGTATTTTTTACTAAATGGCTTTCCACACACCCCAACGAAAATGCTGGTATATTTACTAGAAATTCTACCTTTCTCATAACTATCCCATAAGTGTCATCCAAGATGGTTAATAAGACGCGGAACACAAAATAACTTAGGTAGAGATGATATTAGTGAAATTTAAGAAATGACATGCACCAGCATCCACCAGGAGAAAGAACGTGAAACCTTTCTGTGGATAAAAACCCAAACACATCCTATTTGGTTTGGAGTCAAGAGTCGAGCACGCTGAGCGCACCCCTAACCGCTGGTTAGATGATCCTGGAGTTAACAATTTATTTTATACTACAGCGTCTTACTACCTGCTCAGGTTATATGCATATATACTAATTATGCTAATGAGTAATGGATAAGGAAGATTGAATCTGAATTAAGTGCACCCGCATTTGCATGGAGGGTGAAACCTCTCTCAGTATACCCAAATGGGATTCGAACCCCGATCTCCCTGTCATCAGCAATTTAGTCCATTCTTTACCTATTAAAATAACCTTTCCGTGGCAGGCTTGATATTGTGGCTTGAACACCTGATTCTAGCCCTCAAATCCGAGGTTCGATACAGGATGGGTGCTCTTTTTTTTTTATCCTTTCTTCAAGCGGCTGCTGGCGAATTTTCTTATCTCATCCTGTAACCCTCAAATTAGTAAATGAAGGTTGCAAACACACAGCGCAACTATTTTCTTGAACCAAGTGGCGAGATAAAATAGCTTCTATTTGTTAGGAACCCTATTCGATACCCGATGATTGTCATACAAGTTTATTATTACAATTTGGTCCGTCATACACCGCGTCTTACCACCCATCTGAGCCATTCACGTTAAGTTACATTAATGGGCTAGAGATGAGGAAGACAGAATTGAGAGGAAAAATACCTACATTAGTAAAACACACCCCCGGTACACCTTGCTGGGATTTGAGCCGAGACCTCCCTGACACAGGAAAAATAGTCCAAACGAGCTTGACGCTTAGCCCGCGTGCCCACCGATGCAGTTTATAAGATGGACGAGTAGATTTTCGACATTATAGGGTTTAATTCTGAGTGGAGAGGGAGTACATAAACAGTTTTCGTAAATAATACTGTATTCAAAAATTATGGGTTGAACGCCGAAACGAAAAACTAAAAAGTAGGGAAAATGACTAAACCATTTTTTTTGGGACGGGGAAGGAGTTAAGGTGGTATTGGTTATGACCCAAACAGCCCTTATGATGTCCTGTGTGCTAACCAACCCCTCTCACACCATCCTGTTAGAAAGCAGCATGTGCACACACACACACACTCACGCACACGCATACACGAAACCTGCTCGGTCCCTCTACGCGTCTTGTCCTTGAAGGAAATGGACGCAATGAAACCGGCAAAACGAAAAACAGGGGTGGGTAAAGCTCGATTCAAACATTCGCCGTAAATATAGACCTGAGTATTCCTGACTGGCCCGACAATTCATACGCTGTATGTTGACCCAAAATCCATTGCAACGCAAACTTAAAACAGCTGATTATCAATATATTTAATTTTTGTGGATAGACATATATTTTAGAAAAATTGACAATAGAAGTCTTCAAATTATAATGCTGTGTTGTGGCACCATCCAATATATCAACACGAACGCTTTCCATTAACGGGTTATTTAAAATCTCCTCACAAAAGCCAACAAAGCCGTCTGCTTGTTTCTAGCTCTACAGCGCATGCGCACTGATTTGAAATAGTTTGTTTTGAGATTTGATTGGTTCTACCGTGCCGAAGATCTCTGACAGAGCGGACAAAGTATAGATGAGTTGAACTTTGGCAGAACAGCTCACCCCGATGAGGCGAAAATATTGTGATTGAGCTCATCACGTGACCATATTTCTATCCTGCGCTTGTTTTTCGGCAAACGTGTGAAAACCACACTAGCTTGGCAAATTATTTTAGCGTTTTTTATCACCACATTTACCTTTTATACCCCATTTATTCCTTTTACTCCATTTAACCTTTTTGACCTTATTATACTTTTTCTCCTTTTGCCTCTTTTACCCCTTATACATTTTGATTTTTAGTAAATTTATCTTCTGCCCCTATTAAAATTCTCCCCATTTTGATCCTTTTTGACATTTTTGCCCTTTTGGTCTTACTGCCCTTTCAAGCTAGATTTAATTTGTACAAGTTTTACCCTTTTTGCAACAATGTATACTACTAGTTTCACAAATCTTAGTTTTAAATAAATGTCTCCATGTTTAGATAAAGGAGAAAGACATTCTTTTCGGTGAACCGTACCATTTATTTTTTCACAAAATCGCTCGTAACATACTGGATATCTGGTGACTGGTGGCTTCAGATTCAATTCGTTGCCGGGTAAACTTGGGGTTGTTTTCTACAGGTGATTTATCATTATTGCTTTACGATCATCTCTTCACGATGATGAGGATGAGTTTATTGTTTTTACCTTAACATTTTCTTTCGACTACTAGATTCAGCCATTAGTAACTCTTGTTAAATAGCTATATGAGTAAAAATATACAATAACAGGTTTTTTTTGGCATGGAACTATCCAGCAATCTAAAGTACATTTCTGGTCAAAGGTTTAGCCACCACATAACTTGCATTACCTTTAGAAAATTTATTTAATGAGTCTACGATCCACATTCGTGGAATTCAACTTCAGATGCTAACTAGCACTCTCTTAGAGACTTTGACTTGAACCTAGAGTTAGCTAGTTAGGAGCTAGGTACGAGTGATTCGGAGTTCACTAAAAATGTAATTTCAAGCTATGATAAACCCTCTCGGGTAGAAACACCTATAATGCTTTATTTTATCTACAAGGGGTAATTTTTTACTGGCATATTTTATGTGAACTTTTTATAGCCTAGAAACATAGACTATATCATCGCACGACCTACAAACTAGCTTATCCTAGGACAGTACCCCTAATAATATACCTTCAGCGCTAGCTAACTAGCTGAATAGCAGGACGGACTCTGGTACAAATAAATTATTAAATATTTTAGCACCATCCGGAATAGATACAAGGTCCCGTAGCCTTATGATTGATCACTATATTTGATCTACGAGAATGTTAATTAGATATATTTAAATTCAATACACTTCATTCGCCTGTACATAATATTAGCGGTTTATCCTACATCATCAATCGTATATAACAAGCAGACTTCAAGTCATTAGTTTATCAATTTATAGAAGGAAACAAACAGAATTTCAGGAAGATATACACGTTATTGGACGCACGGACAAAATTTCAATCGCATTTGGTATGATTTTCTGATGACGAAGAGGTCAGTGCTTGAATCCTAGCTGGGTATACAAAGGGTGCTGTTTAAAAAAATAGATTGTCAACCACAAAAATGCGGATACAGTTAATCTAAATTATACCTTACTCATACCTGTCACATAACTATATATATATATATATGGGTGGTGAAACACAGAGGAGTAAAAAAGGATAATTGTTTTGGTTATCACTCACGGGGAATAGAGCCTGGGACCTAGTACGCAGAGATTTCACCAACTGAACCACGGCGTCAGACCTTCGTAATTTGTCAATTGCCTTCATAACCGTATCGGATGAGTGTCATATTATGTGGTTCACACGATAGGTCCTCATTCCACCCAAATACTTCTATTTTTATTCATTTTTTGTCTAGGCTAACTGGTGATCTAGGAATTCCTGGTGCTAATATTGAATATTAACTGTGCTGTCATAAGTTAAGTTGATGTGGAAGCTTTGCATATCAATCAAACACACACATTTATTTGGATTTAAGTCGAAAATGTTCCTGGAAACATATATATATATATATGTGTGTGTGTGTTTTTGGAAACATATACATGTTTTTGGAAACGTGTGTGTGTATATGTATATATATATATTTTGTCGTGATTTTTAAGAACATATTTTTTTAACTCTCCCTGGAACTTAAAAATATTGTCATTAAACTAAAAGAACATTAAGATTTAGAAGCTTTGCGAAATATGCACAATTGCTATCAATAAACAGGTTGAGGATTTAAGTAAAGTATTTATTGTGTGGATACTTTTCTTCTCTGAACCTCCCCCCCAGAAATTTTAAGTTTATTTAAACCTATAAATGAAGGGTTATTAGTGTTAAGAAAAAAATCTTTTAACGATAGTTACAGGTGGTTGAAATAAAAATGAGCCTAAAAATTAGATTAAGAAAAACTTAAGTTTTAAAACATGGCTGTATATTCAATATATATTATTAGATATATTATGAAAATACTTTTGTTATTTGTTTTTCTCATGGTTGTTTAATTATTGGTTGTGTATAGCTATATATAGTGAGTGAGTGAATGAGCAAGAGAAATAAAGATATATACCTGTTTTATTTAACCAGTCACGCAGATTATTGAAATAATTTGAAGAAATATGAATATAAAAATACTTGATTCTAAAATAAGATTATTGCTATCACCCTTCATATTTTTCGAAAACTTATAAAAAACACAGTTTTATTTTCTACCTATTCATAAGGCGCGTATGACCATCATCCATAATTTACTCTCCCCTGACAATTTTTTTTAGAGGAACCTAGATGTAGAAAGAAGGCAGGCAGGCAGAGTCAAGTGAGTTTGCGGTGGAAACCGGCATTAAGGGTGAGGAAGGGGGTTAGGGGTGGGGTGGATGGCATTACTGACTTTAACAGTCCTCCATTCTCTCTTTCCCAAAATCCATCAGTGTTTGAGTAGGACCACCACATGAACGACGGACAGGAGGGGAAAAAAAACAACCCATAAAGATAGTTGGGGAAAGGAAGCGAAGAAACATTTTAACACTTGCCACAACCATGTCTAATTGGAGAGGGTTGCTACATTAGTATTTTATTTTTATTTTCAAAAAGTTGACAAAGATTAGAAAATATTTCTAAAAATATATATATAAAAATTCAGTTAAACTACTTTTAACGTTAAAATATAAAAACTAACTAGGAAATGTTGAGGTTAAAAAAGAGGGGTAGATCTGGCAACGTTGGGGTGTGTCCGTGTTTTCTTTCCTTGTGTTACTTGCAGCCCACACCCTGTTTTATAAGTTTCTTTGTCCATTGAGATGAGAGAAGAAAAAAAATGCTGTCGTAAGACGATTGAGAGGGTGTTCTTTTTATGTATAGGGAGCAAAAACGAATTATAGCAACGAGGAAAATAAAATTAAAGAAACAAGCCCATTTGTTGTAGAAAACAGTTTTAAATATTAATATTGTGAAAGAATAAAGTATAGGTTTCTCAATTTTACTGGACTCTTCAAGTGTTCAAATGTGGTTTTAATAGGGTTGTTCCTTTTGCATAATATAATATGTATTATATTTAACCAATAAACATAGCTCTCTAGTCTTAAAGAGCTCAAAGGTTCATGGCTACCAGAAAGTAAGTTCACCATTCAACCCTATCTTGAGATGCCTCCATCCAATTCCTAATCTGATACCAAACCTCCGTCAAATACATGTTCACATTATTACCCCATAAACGTCTTGGCCCACTAAGTGGTCTTGTTTCTTCAGGTTTCCCAACTAAAGTTTTGTGTACACTTTTGTCATCACCCATACGCGGTACATGATAACCTCACCTCAACTTTGGCATCTTGATTATCGTTGAGTTGGTTGGAAAGGGGACGCGAGAAAAGGTGGGTTTTTTTTGGTAGTTTTTAAAGCAAAGAAACTTTTTCGGGTAATTAAATCAAATAATGCTACAGTAGAAACGTTGAATTTAATTTTCTACACATAGTGATATCATCAGTTATTGGAAATATGTCATGACCATATTAGCATTTGATTAGAAACATTTTAAACGAAGAGAAACATTTATAATCAAATTTTAGAACATACTCCAAACTCCAAACCTAACGTAACCTGGGCGCGATAGGACATTAGTTGAAAGGGAAACTCCACTCATGGTAATCGTACTCCAAGCGTTTCACTGTGGGATTGTACGAAAATGGCTAGAATCTTACTAATATTATAAATGCGTAAGTTTGTGTGTTTGGATGTTTGTTACTCAATCACGCCAAAACTACTGAGCGGATTCGAATGAAACTCGGTACGTAGGTAGAGTATGTCCTGGAATAACATATAGGACTATTCCCAACCTTTGATTTTACATTAATTTTACAATAATAATGTATAAACTTTTCGTATATAAGAGATATATTGTGATTTTAATTTTACGAGTAAATATGAATGTGATTATAATTAAAATGTTAAATAAAGATAGCATTTTACGGAAATATTATTTACAGCTAGAGCTGAGAAAAACGCATAGTTATTTGAAAAAATAAAGTTTGATTTATGACCGAAACAGTTTGGTTAAAAATTAAAAGTTTTTATCAATTATTGTGGGCGAAGCCACGATGGGTAGAAGCTAGTTATAAATAAAGCTATAAGAACATGTTTAGTAAACAATATTTTCCTATTTACGTTTTATTATAACAAACACTTTGGTATAATGAACTGCTTATGAAATAATTGCAACAACAACAAAAAGTGTTAGGGTGCCATTTTTTCAAGATGGAGAATGTAAGATAACTTGTTGAGTAACGGAGCCATATCTTATTCACCATAAAAAACTATAGCAATATGTCAAATTTCATGCTAGTATCAAATAGTGAAGGATTGTTATGCTTAACAACTCCCCTATCACTCCCAGGTTCCGTTAGGTTAGGTTGGTGCTCTGTTTAGCGCCCTCTTCGAGCTGGCGCCCCGGGCAGCCACCCGGTTCTTAAGCCACCCCTGTCCAAATTGTTAGATAAATTAATTAAATTCGTAATTTAATTTAATTAAATTTTTCTTTTTACTTTGTTGCTAAAATGTTCAAACATAAAATCTGGAAACAATACACAACATCATCGACGAATATTTATTACTCATCCTTACTTTTTTTTTAACTTTTGGCTCCAACTGAGCATACGTTAGTGCACTACTTTCACATAAACCATATAAAATAATTTTCATTGTGTGGCCTATATAGCTACATTTTATGTACGATAGGTTATAATTTACTGACACTGGTTTTACGCAAATATAAAAATAAACAGAACTAGAGGTTGGATGTTTTATGTACCATTTAAATTAAAACTAACTTCTCCTGCTGCCACCAGTTATTTTAGAATGGCAGTCCTCGGAAAAAGCCATGACAAAAGTTATCCCTTTAAGTTAGAGCGAAATGTTAAGAAGAAGGGAAAAAAAAATCAGAATAAGGTAAATAAACTTGTCGCTAACTTTGAAAATGTTCTTTATTGCCAGATTATACATTTAAAGTTTTTAGCAATTGACTTATTAAAATATTTTACAAATAGGACCAAATTAAGGTCAAAACTAATCTTGAGTTAAAAATATTATTTCAGGGACTGTCCTCAAAAATTGGGGAAGGATGGACACTTTAATTGCCCTCTAAGATCACCATCCCCTCCTGCACACACGCATTTTTATATTTATAATCCTCTCGTGTTAGACTATATTATCGTTGAAGGGAAGATCAAGGTTCGAACCTCAGTCAATTGTACAGAGGTATTTTCTGAAATATTTTCCCACTCTAATTCCACGCCAATGCGAGTACATTTTTTCTACAAGTATACGTTCCTCCTCCTTACTTCATTAGAGTAATTATTAAAATGTGCGTACAGCCCGAACAGGCACTTAATACACGGCGAAATATAGGCAAGCTTAGCGTTCGTATATGATTGTTAACTTCTATTGGAGATACACACAATAACTTTTACCAATATAGTTATACACGATGGAAACAAGACTGTAAACTTGTTTTAAGAAAGAAACTATTTATTGCCAATTTAAAAGCCATTTTTCTAGTTTGATTTAGTATTTTAGAGTTGAAACCATATCATTAAAGTGTACTTACGGTCGATATTATAATTAAAAACTTTTCTTATGATAAACAGGCCACGCTGTATTCTTCCTAAAATGTGAAGGGAATTTCACAACTGCTCGCCTGCAGGCTACATTATTTTCTTTTGTAAAATATTTTTTATCATATGCGTATTAGTATGGCAGATGTTCTATTGTGAATTTAAAATAAATTCAAACACAATATAAAAAAACAATTATTGTAAAATGTACGATAATTGACCACTATATATTTATTCTGGAATTAGTTTACACAAAATAGATTACTTAATATTCAGTATTCTACTTCAAAAATGTATATATATATATATATATCGTATTTAATCTAATAACAAACATGTACAAATGTATCCTCAAAAATCAACTAGAAAATGTTAACCTTTTTAAGTTTATATTTTGCATAACGCTTCCAAATCCATCTGGGATAGCTACATTTAATTTCACTAATGGGGTAAGTATGAGGAAGGTAATAGTAAAAGGAAATGTACCCCCATTTGCGTGAAGGTAGAGTGGTAAACCATTAAGGAAAGCACCTCCCTGGATTAGATCTCCGACCTACCCATTAACAGATGACGAGACTAGATATTTTTGCGCTTAGTCCCTGTGTGGGTAAGGTTAATAGTGTCCTTATTAAAATAAGTACAATTTGCCTACGATTTATAGTTTAGAGCATTTGAATCCTTACCAATTTCTGGAGCAAATTTTGGAATATAACTTAATGTACAAGCTTCGACCGAATAGCTTGCGAGTTTTTACACAATATATTTTGAATCTCGCTCTATTTTATGTATAAGATAAAATATACCTTTTAGAATAGAGTAAAATTGGAAGCTACAGTACAGTAGAGTACAGTTGTAGAAAGATCAATACATTTTAAACAAAGTTGTGTTTTTTCTCTTGCACAAGTACTGGATACTACAGTCCAGCTTTCATTATGACGTGTAGAAATGTTACTAGATCTACGTTCACGTACTCATACGTCAAATCATTCTATCTGCAGCTGTCACTTTTGACAAATATTAACAATACATATAAAATAACACACATATTATAGTAAAATGTTGGCCATGAAAAAAGTTTATATTTTCTAAAAGTTTCTTTTATGAAAATTGGATTATACCTTAACTCTACTTAAATATAAGGTATCAGGATGAGATGAAAACATTTAATAAAATCTGAATGTAGCATGCTCCACTGAGGTCAAAATCCACCAAACATGCCTGTTGCCGACTCTCCCTCAAAGGTAGGAACTACTGTTGTAGTTTGCGCTCATGACTGTGATCCTGACTCCGAATGTCATCGTTTTGTTCTATGTCCATTAGAAATTGTCTAGTCTCCTGCCAGACAAATGTCGGTGTAGTTCCCTAAAACTACTTACTATCCTCTTTTTGCGTCTTCAGCTTAGCTTATTGTTAGCTATGGCTACTGTGACAGGTCAAAGACTGTTTGTTAACACTAACATTAAACACTTCAGCCTGCGAAGAACATTTTTGCGTCATCGTCTCAGGTTACCACGTTCTAGATTTCTTAGCTCTTTTATCCTAAAAGTGTCATTGGTTTTATCAAATTATTTACTTACAAGCCAATATCTTTAAGGCATCATTCTCTCATTGCACTTGGACAACCATAGACTTGGTTACCAATTCTTGATACTCTAATATAATTATAGAGAAAGTATTGTATTCGTGGAAATATTCTACTCTGTGATTATAATGAATCTAGACGTTTTATGTATTTCCTAGCCCCCCCGCCCCCCACAAAAAAAAATTGCTCTTACAATTCTGTATGTCGCCATGTCGGACTTACGTCTATCTATCCTTGGGGCAACAGCCAAAACGGGTTTATGAATTTGGTTCAAACTTGATATTAAGATGTTATATATAGTCATATCACAGGGCCTTTTATTTTAATTTTGATTATATTTCTCAAATTAAGCTTCGTTTAAAAACGACTCATTCGGAACTTTTCAAAAATGGCTATAACATTTTTGTTCAAGATGGTTATTTGGTGATTGTTCGAGATAAAAATGCATGTTACTTTTTTCTAAAAAAAATGTTTAATTTTTTTAATGATTTTTGAAAGTGTAAATTTTTTAAAAATAAATGTAGAAATTTTGTCCAAAATTTATATCGGAAGAGAGTGCCATAGGATTATCAAACTAATGTGTTTTTTCTGAGGAAAACTTATTAATGTGTAACTTACCGATAACTGATTTTTGAAAATTTTGCCGCAATCTATAATAGTTTATATGAGAAAGTATGAGTGATTGATTTGTACATTTATTTCTAAACTGTGTGAAGTAAAACTTTGCATTCAGACGCCCATGGAGCTATCGACAAGAATAACGCAATTTTCATTAAATATTGAACAATAATTCTGTACGAGGATGTTTCATAAAACTACAAGTGCAAGTCGACATTTTAAAATTTGCAATTTGCAAGTGAATATAAAGGGTTTCATAAATAACAAATTAGGCTTGTTTGACTTATATATTTTAGTGAACTTTTAGAAAATATTTACAAGTCAACTTTTTTTATTTAGTGAAATATGAATACATCCAATTTAGTCTCCATTGTCACAGCAAATAAATGTACACAAACTATTTTAAAATTATTTTGTGATTGTTGTAGCTAAATATGATAATATTAGTTAATAAAAAAATTAAAGAAAATAATTACCTTTTGTTTGGAGCTTCCTAAATTAGAACTAAAAATAAAAATAAATTATGGAATGAGGTATATTATATCAATTTTCTTTTTTATTGATACTCAACATTACTGAAGGGCACTGTGTGATTTATTTTTTCCTGAACTAAGGCAGATTCTTATTTATTTTATACAACAATAACTACTTATGTATTGTAATAGTTTCGCACTCGTAAATGAACTTATTCGAGAGTATTCATACCTGACCTTCTGTACTCAATACAATTTCCTCTATTGAATCAGGTACATAAAAAAGGGCCCATGTACCCGCAGCCATACTCATACCCAAACGCGCGGGTGATGTTTTCCACTTAGCTCAGTAGATAAACTTGTGCTGAACTAATTATGGCAAGCAATCAGCGTAGTAGCTAATACGAAAAATACGATGCACATTTACACGGGCACAGTTTTCACCATGGTTTTGGGAATAGTTAATAATATGGGCATAAAAAAATCCTTTCAGAAAATTGTTTACGTTTAAATTTAAAGTTTAATATATATTTTGAAACAATCCAGTATATCTTTTAATTATGAATCCAATATATTTGATTAAAATCACTTATTTCAAACTTTTTTTTTCTAAAACAAAGTTATTTTGCTACACTTATGTTTGAAAAACATGTAGATCACTATTCTATATATATATATATATATATATAAAATTCCGTAAGGATTTTAGTATTCAGTTTGGAACTGTGGGAATTGAGCAAGTCGTGGAATGTTGGGAAATGTTTATTTTGAAAGATTTCAAGCTCAGGGACAGGGGCACAGTAAAAGTGTCCCTCTCTAAAAATCTCCTATAAGTTTGCCCCTGTTGAAAACGTGTCTATAGCACTTACTAGATATTCTGTTAGCACCGATACTTACTACCCGTTCGGGTTATACGCCTATGTATTAGTTACTCTAATGTGTAAGGGATTGGGAAGGTAGAAATTAGCGGATGTATAACCGTATTCACGTGGCGGGAGATTGTAGCACCATTTAGGAAAATCCACCCACAGTACATCCCACTGGGATCAAACCCCGATCTCCACGTCATCATGAGCTTAGTCTGTTGCAAGAGTGACGCCTTAGACCATGCGGCCACCAAAGCGGGCTAGTCGAGAAACGTTTTCTTTCTAAAGCCTCTTCCCTTAGATACCATTACTTACCAGAGGCTTATTTCCTCAACAAGCCACCGGCTGGGCTTGGCTACTTTTACTAAAATAGGACGACTTTTATCTCTTGTTAGCGTGAGTCTGTAGTTAAACATAACTGAAAACTATTACCCAAGGTGCTAACAAATTACACTCAAGTTTGGCCACACGTTTTGCTAAGGATCTCTCTAGTAGTTGGTCAGTCACATGGGGGTAGTGGACTTGTACTGGATACAAGTACGCTAGTCTCTCACCGGCGTGTTAACAGGCCGAGTGCTCCAAACGTCGGCCCCCTGAATGGACGAACGAACGTTTCGCACCCCTCGTTGGTAAACGGGGAGAGCGTGAAAGTAGAGAGAATGCGTACGAGTTGGCCAAGTGGGGCTCGCGAGCTTCTATTTCCGTCTTCACGTGAATAAGTGCGTGCGTGCTACAGTTAGGTGTGTACTAAGCGCGCGCGCGCGTGTGCGCCACACGGAATCTTGGAGGAGGTCCATAATGCTGAGCAGATCTCTTACAGTGATACAAAGAAACAGCCGGTCTCGGTGGCTGAGCGGTTACAGAAGTCTTGGGATCCCTGGAGCCTGAAATAACATTTGTCTTAAGGGTCAACCCTATTTATTAATTTTTACACCCCTCCTGGCTATCAGATTTTTTAAATATTTTTTTCATAGCCGTGTTCAAGTTAATCTCATATTTGATAATTCACTCTAAGGAAGGAAGCATTTCAGAGGTAGTCTACCCGCATGTGCGTGGAAGGAGAATAAAAACAATTTAGGGAAAAAAAACCTCAGTGGACCCAACCTAGTTTCGAACCCCAATCTTCCCGTCATCAGCAGGCAAGTCTAACACGAGAGTGACGCCTTAAACCGTTCAGGCACTAAAGCGGGCTCTATCCACATTTGATAAAACTGTGGGTTGTAGATGAGCAAGCTAGACTCTACGAGTATAGTAAATGTAGCCGTATTTGTATGGAGGGAGTGTGGGAAACTATTTTAGAAAAAAACACCCTCAATACGCCCGGCTCGGTATCTAGCCCCAAAAAACCAGACTAGACGTACTTGACTTTTTATTCTACGTGACCTCCGATGAGGGTGTCAGCGATATTAACCAACTTCCCGAACCGGTGGTCTCAGATCCAAGACGTCAAGTTCGCCAGGGATTAGATTGCTGGTGATAGGGAGGTTGAGGTTCAAATCTCGGTCGGTGAAGTGGGGGTGGTGTTCATCATGCGATAAAAAACTACGATTTCCCCCTCCACTCCTCACTCTAATTTGGGTGTATTTTCTTTGACTTATTCTCCTCCTCTCTAACCAAAAGATGCGGTCTCTAATAACATTGATGTGAAACGGACACAATAAAAAAAACTAACTGATGGTTTAAATAGTTGATGTCCTATTTATTCTGTACTGAGTAATGTAAGGTTCACTTTATAAACGCACAAATTCTAACAGCACACGACTTACAAACTAATTAAACTTAAGGTGGGAGTGTAGGGAATGTGAAAAAAAGTAGGTGTTTTTGTATCTTTTATAGAAAAACTTTTTTTGGTTAAAATAAATAAAATATTGTTCCATTAGAAACATAAAGTTGAGTTTTAGTCACATGGTGATATCAACAGTTGTTGAATATCTGTCGAGAGCATAGCGGCATTAGATGATAAACTTTTTATATGAAGGAAAAAAGTTGTTATTAAATTCCAGGACACCTTGACAGATATTCCAGAAATGTCGATACCACTATGTGAAGAAATTAAACTTTATGTTTATACTGGAGAATCATTTTATTTATTTTGACCAAAAAAGATTTTTAATACAAAAACTGCAAAAACTCTGGCCTTAGCTCACTTCCACCTTAACCTATGACGGTAGCCTTATTGGTTAGATAGATAACTACTAATTGGATAGTATAATAATGCCACGTACAAATCTCTTCATTAGGAGCACCCTGAATAGAATCAACGGCCCCTAGCGTTGTGGACGACCACTCTTGCAACTAAGCCAGTAGTAGAGAGCTAAGTCATGCACTGATATTATCTAGTGTTTAGAAAACGTGCTTTAAATACATTGTAATTAAACAAGTGTTAAAATATGAACTTGGTCCAGGCCTATGTTAAAATAATAATATCAATCTAGTTTTTTTTTTAAATTACACTCAGGCACGATTTTAGAACCAAAGACCAATGAACCATTTAGGAAAAAATCACACCCCCAATTCACCTGAGTGAGATTAGAACCTCGATCTTCTCGTCCTAGGCAGTTTAGTTCAACACAAAACTAGCGCGTCAGCTAACTACTCCACCGAGGCGGGTTTTAGGAATAAAAATAAATATTTTTAAATTCATGAGCAATATTTTTTTTAGTAACATACAATTATTTGAAGTTTAACTATTGCAATTAAAACACAATTTCAATACTCATTCGTAATGATAAAATCGCTCAATAAAAACTGATGGCGGGCCTTGACAAATTTAACGCCTTGTTAAATGCATCATGAGTCGAAAAAAGTTGAAAATCGCTAAATATTGAGCAAATCGGGTTTGCACTGTGTCAAGGTCTCAAGGATATAGAGGGTGTTTTTTTAAGTTAGCAAAGCGAAATATCTTTAGCACAAATAGCTGCAAGTGGTGGACAACTTGGTATCAAGAAATAAGATCTTTTTATGTGTATCGAATATAAGGTCATAATTTCGAACTAATGTTGTAATTTAACATTTCGACCCCTATGAACGAACGTTTGTTTTTTGTTTGTGAGAGCGTTTTGCACATATTTGTTTATACCCTACAGATCCTAGTAGGCAATTAAATTAAATGAAAGCAGCTCTAAAAAACCCATACCTATTTCTTTACTTTATAAATTATAATCAAAAATAGACCTCACGTAAAAAAAAGTTTCAGACCAAAGTTGATTGTTTTTTACCCGCAGAATACGATTCTGCAATAAAAAAAAGCAAGGTAATAATTGAAAAACAATAGTTGACCTTGAGATGACCTTGAATACGTCCACTAAATAAAGAATACATTATGTTATTTTGTCAGCGGCTCAAAACCAAGCAACTTTGTATGAATCTTTTTTTAAGTGCGTTTTTATAAAGATATTTCGTTGTGTCAACTTAAAAAAAACCACCCTGATTAGTTCCTTATATAATATTCAAAAATATTGGAGTACCCTTACAGGAAAGTGGGGACCTATAAAGATATGTACGCTTCGTTTATTCTGAATGGTAGCAAGCTTACCTTGATGAGTTCCACTATGGTGCTGCCTATTTGATAGGGCCATAGTGTAATTTGTTAGGGTAGGACTGCTAGCTTTCAGGATAAACTGAGTGTGCATAGTTAAGCTAAAGTTCACTAGTTCAACGCCCGTCTCCAGGATATTATTTTATAAAATAAATCTTTGAAAGTAATGTGTGGTAATTATGGCCAAATTACGTGAAGAATCTTTTTTCTTGTGCTGGCTCAACTAATAATAATCAGAACCAATTAGTATGTAACCATAGCTTGTTTTATTTTGGTTTGTTTTTGCCAGTGGTAACAATTTTTTTGTTTTCATTTTTCGTTTTGTTTTTTAGATTTTGAATACTGACGATGGGAAGTAATTACCTACATATTGTATGTGACTGTATCTGTCTTCTTGTGGTTTAGCTTGGTATCCATGAGCTAGGTATTAGCAGCTTAAACTGTTTAATATAATAGAACAAGATCAGCCAGATGGATTTTAAGGTGCGGTAGTGATATTTTCCTGTACGGATGTGAAATCACATTAGGTGAAGGGAGGATGGAGCGGATATTGGGCAACCATCCAGTGAGCCGGGGTGGGTTCGAACCAAACCAATGACGACAATATTTAGTGCGAGTCTGATACCTTAGTCATCATTTCAGGACCTGGGCCAGGTCATCTCAAAGTATAACAGAGATATATCAACAAGAATGCCTTGGGTATGGTTTTAATTCTGAAAGTAAAGCTGATCTTACGAGGACTCGAGTATGAAACAATTTATGTTTAACTTAGATGTGTTTATTAATGAAGAAACTGTATTTGTCTACGCACATATTACTTGGAAAATCTATCGGAAATTTTATTTAAGCATATATCTAGGACAAATACAGCGGCCAGGCCCTATACCTTTAATTTATCGCTCGGTAAAAGAGCACAAAGCTAATTTCACTGTGGGCTTAATAAATGCAGTATCAGACCTTTCTATAGATCGAGCCGAGGATTTAGATGGGTACAGTCCAATTTTAATAAGAAAAGCCTTTTATAAATCATAAACATATGTTTTATCAGTCAACAATAATAGCATTTTACTATATTATTAGTGTTATTTTATAGGTGTTGATGATATCAATCAAAAAGTACAGATGCAGATCACAAGACTTGACGAATGAATGCGTGAAAGTATTTATAGTAACTTTTCCAGCGGTTCAAGGGAAATGGGACTGTAAGTAGACACACTACCGACTGGAATAAAGTGTCAGATTATAAAATGAGGACATAGTTTAGTTACAACTAAGATGGAAGCTTAGTGGTGAAATCTTGGTCCATTCCCCAGTCATTTCCATACCATAAAATATATGGGCTTGTTTCTGTACTAGGGCTGTAACATTATTGGCGCTAGGTTTGGGTTGTTGGTCGCGTTGTCTTGAACGAAACAGTCTGGTAAATTGTAGTCTTAGGGCTTAGCAACCAAATAAAGTATTAAAAATATTGGTCTATGTATTTCCGTCCAGTGGCAGCTTTCAAGGAGAGCAAAAAAAAAAGTTCATAGCATGTGAGATGTGTAATGTGAGGACCTCCTCTGCGCTACCTCCTCGGGAACATGTTATTCTGCTACCTCCCACTCATAATACCTCCCCGTATTGCGGCACACTTACATGGACGGCTAGAGTAATAAAAATGTACAAAGATAGCTTAACATCAAGGTCTCTAAAACATTTTGCTTTGAAAACTCTGAGGGAAACAGGGGTTTAACGAGGCTTATTTCTAACACACGTTTATTTTATTGCATACTTAAAAACTTACTTAAATAAGAAAATCTGATCCTAAATCGAAATTCATTCAAGTTTTTTTTAGCATCACGTCTTACTACCCGTTTGGGCTATATTCAAACTCGACCAGGATTCGAACCTCGATCTCCTTAGTCATAGGCAGTCTAGCATATTGGGAGAGTGACGTCATTCGACCATTCAAACGAGCATTTAATCACAGTGTCTAACTACCTGGTTAGGATATACGCATTAATATAATAATTACTATAATGGGGTAGGTATGAGGAAGGAAGTATTTGAGAGGTAATCTTCCCGTATTCACTTGGAAGGAGAGTGAGAAACAATTTAGGAACAAACACCCTCAGCAGACCCAACCGGGATTCGAGCCCCTATCTACCTGTCTTCAGCAGGCCAGTTTAACAAGAGAATGACGCCTTAGACCATTTATCCACTGAAGCAGGTGAAGCGAGTAATTCACGAAAGTTTAAAAATCACATAGATGGTCAAATGAATTTGTCACTTTCATCGGTGACGAGTATGTCGTGATTTGAATCCCGGCCGGGTGTAGAGGGTGGTTTTATCGAGATGGTACTCCACTCTCCTTACACACATATATGTGTGTGCCTTGCACACATATGCCAGCATATTTTTAATCTAAAATTTAAGTTCCTCATCTCTACTCCACTATTATAAACATATGAATATTCCGACTGGGTAATAAGACGCGTACACAAAACATGCAAGTTGAACAACATATCATGCAAAAGTAAAACATTTCGTTTCCGATTTGTACAAATTCAGTCCCGGCCTTTGAATGAGTGTTGGTCCTGCATAGATAAAAATTAATTTGTATATTTCGAATTAAAGTTTGTTTACAAAGTTTTTTTTAGCACCGCGTCTTATTACCTGTTCAGCTTATATGCCTATGTACCAATTACAATAATGGGTTAGGGGTCAGGAAGGCTTAATTTAGAGGTAATGCACACGTATTTGTGGGGAGGAAGAGTGGTAAACAATTTAGCAAAAAAACTCAGTGTACCCGACCGGGATTGAACCGCGATCTCCCCGTCTTTGGCAGTATAGTTTAACAGTTTAGATAGTTAATCATTTTACTGTTTGTACTTCATTCTAGTGTGCATGGTAATTAACTAAGATTATTAATGCAATTTTCCTATCTTAAATTTTTATGAGTTTACCGCCATTTTATGTACTATTAGTTTTTGTCATAAGATAAAATATAAAACCATATTTTAAAAAGACAGTTCTTGTGCATCCAATCAGGATCAAGCCAAGGCCTCTTGGATCAGAGTCAGGCGTATTTCGTCTAACTCTGAGGGAACATAATTTTAATATAGTTGAATGAAAGGGGTTATTTCATTATTATATATTTATGTGTGCTGACAGACTTAATAACTTCGAATGGCAGCTATGGAATTTTTTTACAATTTGGACAGTTAGACGTGTACGTCGGTATGGACGCACTAAAGTGGTCGAGAGGATTAAGTAGTTACATTTGTATAATACTTGATTGCTGTTGGCGTAACGGTCGGGTTTAATACTATCTCTTTTAGATGGTTTTATAGATGTGTTTTACACCCTTTCTCCAAGATAATGCTATTACATTTCTACGGAGCTAATTTGCTCATAACTATTTCTTTATTTGAGTCATTAATAACCGTTGTATTAAACGTTCTGTTTAGTAGAACAATGAATTTAACACCTTAATACAAGTATCTAGGCAGCTCCTACCCATGTATGTACATTAGGTTGCCTAAGTTCTTTCTCTAAAGGCGCTACATAAAAAATTATATACATTTATTTTTATTAATGTATTTCAATAATGTACATATTATAAAAAATAATATTTAATACACGTAATGAATGTTTTGTAATATACATGGTTTATTATATTAAATGTAAAATTCTGTATAATCAAAATAGTAGGTTTTTTTAAGTTAAAATTATAATTAATAACTTGAGGATATTTCAGCAAAATGCTTGTACTAGCTTATTACAGCGTTAAAAAAGATCAAAAGAAACCAAAATAATAATTTATTGACTATTTTAAATATACTTGACTTGTTAGATAGAGTCCGTTCAAAGTAAATTTGGACTTCTCTGGCAGTTGACAATTTAGCGAGAACCGCTCAGTATTCATCGGTCCTGCAGATGTCTCGTTGCTTTTGGCAAGTATGAAATTTGTTCAGCGTAGGAATTGTTTATTGAAAGGCCTTTTCCCTTACCAGAAAGCTATTATATAGTAGGATTTTGGTAGGAAAAAAGACCTTTCAGAGAGTAATTCCTACCATGAATGAAGTATATTGTAAACTGACATTAATTGTATTATATTGACAACGCAATTTTTAGAGGAGGTTGAATGCAGAACAATTTTATATAAATTTTTAATCTGTGGTGGGATGGAAAAGAACGCGAGTTAACCTAAGTGTTTTTTGCAGTTTTTATGTATAAAAAAATTGTTCAGACAAAATACATATAATATTTCTCCAGTAGAAACATAGAATTTAATTTTCTTCCCATGGTGATATCAACATTTATTGATTAATTATATGTCATGATCATAACGTCATTAGATGAGAAACTTTTTAAATGAAGAGAAAAAGTTGTCTTTTAATTCTAAGACAGCTTTGACAGATATTCAAGAACTGATAATATCGCCACGTGAAGAAAATTAAATTCTTTGTTTATACTGAATAAATTTATGATTTTTTTTTACCAAAAACATATTTTTATATTTAAAAAACTGCAAAAAAAACCCTGCCCTTAACTCACGTTCACTAAACTCCCACATTAACATCTTCAAACATTATTGATTCTATTTAATTAGTCATTGCATTCAGCATTAATCCATTATGATAAAGCCTGACCCACAACTTAACCTACTAGTGAGGCAACATGGAATCAACACTCAATTGTTTTAATAGGTAATTTTTGGTACCGCGTCTTACTACCAGTTCGGGTTATACCCTTGTGTACTAGTTACGCTAATAGTTTTAGGGATTAGGAGGCTTATACTTAGAGGAAGTGTACCATATTTGCGTGGAGAGAGAGAGTGGAAAATTGTTTTGGGAAAACCACCCACAGTACAGCCAACCGAGATTCGAGCCTCGATCTCCCCAACATAGGCGGTATGATCTACTGCGAGAGTGGCGCCTTAGACCATGCGGTTACAGAAGCGGGTTATAACATGTTACTGTTCATTAATTTTAAGGAATATATTTTAGAGCATCTGTTGATAACCCGTTTTATTTAATTCTAAAAATATCTGCAGAAAATAATACTTGGACGCGGGGATTGAACCAGATACCTTAGAGGCTCTATCACTGGGCTACACAGTGTCTCAGTGTCAGTGGTGCACCTATACATTTACTTTGAGGTGTTATAGGTGAGGTGTTACGTTACAAGCTGTAGCTAAGATGAAATATGTGCGTAGAAAGGGGGGCGGGATGTCAAGGGGAACAACCCCCCTATTTGTCGGGAGCCAAGAACATTTCTGAAGATGTGATGCCTTTAGAAAATATTTGGAGGTTTCCCCATGGATTCATTGAAGCCATTTATTTCTGTTCTTTTTAGTTTTTACGTTCTCTCGAACCCACTGAGAGATAAGTATTGTGATCGTCAAATAAATCGAGATCAAGGTTTTGATAAATGTTGACCTTTAATGAGCCCCCGAAACAGAAAAAGTGGTTTTCGTGGTGCCGTCTGTCTGTATCTCAGACTAGAGCCGAAACAATTTTACTGATCGGGTTTAAACTTCATATATAGGGTTTTCATAAGGTTCCCTCGCCTTATAACATTCGGCCACTGAAGCGGGTAAGTGATAGATTAACTGTATATTTTATTTATGTTGTTTTTTTCCTATAAACAAACTAAAGCAAGTCACTAATAACATGCACAATCATTATGGAAGGGAGGGGAGGGATTGTCATGGACTTAAATTATTTAAACTAAGACATCAGCATGAGGAGATAATTCAAGAAAATGTATAAGCATGCATTCAGGGCCAAGATATAAAACACAGTTTAAATGAATATCCACACGTGGTAGGAATCGAACTTGGTCTTCTTAGAGTCGACCAAAGAAGCATCAGTGTCCGTCTGGCCAGCCCTGTCATCTCGCCAGGTAATAAAATGTTGTGTGATAGAGAGCCACAGCGCACCCTCCTTAGTTTGAAATGGAATCTGTACTGTTCGACCTAGAATGTTGGCTGCAGTGTTCCTAGTTAGCTAAGTTTTCTCTCCCTCACTTCCCTTTGGTAGAGCAAGACAAAGAGAACAATATTCAGTCCCCCCCAGGAATGTTAGGAAAATATCGTTCTAATTAATGAAATATTTGGAGCTTGTGTGTTGAGATCATTTCGGTTTTAAAATGTGGTTTATTTTTTTACTACAGAGTAGAATAGCTTTGCCAAAATGTCTTAGCTACGGTCCAATTTTCATAGGAAGAGCCTTTTTAAAAAATACTAATCTATTTTTTTGTGGTCAAAAATGACAACATTTTGATATATCATTAGTGTTATTTTGTAGGTATCAATATTGTCTATCAAAAGTGACAACTACATACCAAATGACGTTATGAATACGCGAAAATAAGTCTAGTAGCTTTTATAGCTCTTTCCATTAAAATTGAACTGTATCTAGTCTTCTTTTGGAAACCATGGGAAATTAAACAAGTTGTTCGACAATAGGCCATCTCTTCTTTTCGTTTCAGGGATAAAAAACCCAGAAAGGCCTAAGACTCTCTTTACATTAGTCTGATTTTTTATGTGATCATTTCCATGGGTGATAATTTCGAACAATCAAACACACCCCTAACGTACGCTAGAGTGTCTAAGTCAGGGGTCGGCAACCTTTTTGGCTTCCGATATAATTTTAAATTATCAAAGGTTCCGACAGCACCCATATTTTCTCTAATATACATTTTTTGTCTATACATATTTTATTTGTTCCTTAAAGTCAACTTTCATCAAATACTTATGTCGCAAACTTTCGGGGGGGAAAATGACTAAATAAAATGTTTATTTTAAAATATTTAACTATTTTTTTAGCACCGCGTCTTACTACTAATTCTGGTGGTACGCCTATGTTCTAAATTACACTAATGGGTTAGGGATTAGTAAGGTTTAATTGAGAGTAAATGCATCCGCATTTGCGAGGAGGGAA
>CABFWO010001106.1:181899-196406 GCA_902155825.1 Timema genevievae | reverse complement strand
CCCCCCCCCCCCCGGCTGTTAATTCATCACCGTGAAAGTGGAAACCCACATTTCACCAATGATACATTTTTCGGCCATGCTAGGAATCAAACCCGGGACCTTTAAGCTCAGTGGATCAGACATTCTACCGACTGAACTAACTTGTCGAACCTCTATTTGATTTAAAAGTTTCTGTTCAAATACCGCTATGCTCGTAACAGATATTCAAGAACTGTTGATGTAACTTTTGTGCAGAAAATTAAACTAAATATCTATAGTTTGTACTGAAATAATATTTGATCTATTCAGGGCCAAAAAAGTTGTTTTATTATTTTAAAAAAAACTGTTAAAGTATTGACCTTAATACTCGTTCCTCTGTATCGCACCTAAAAAATTCTCACTAAAATGTGAAAATGTACAGGCTTTTGTTAACCTTTCAGGATATCCTAATGGTACACAGAAATGGGGTAGTGATGGGGAAAGTAGAATTAAAAAGTTGTGTGTCCGAATTTGTGCGGAGCAAGATTGGAGAAAAGTTTAGGGAAAAAAACATCTCAATATGGAAACCGCTTAAAATCTAACCTATAGGTTAAGTACGTCCTTAACAAGAAGCCAGTTAAATGTTATTTCCGTGAATGTTTCTAGTAAAAGTGGTTGGCTTATGAGATAAGTCCGGAATTAAAGCATTAACGAGGGCTATTTACCACTACGTAACTTAAAGTAATTAGTGGCACTGTTAACTGCCCGCGTTTTATGAAGGGGCTAACTAGTCTTGAATAAGAGGTAAAGTTTAACATCGGTTTAACGAGCCAAGCCAATGAGTATCAGAACTATTTAAAGCGAACTAAGCCTAGTTAAATACAATAATTCGATGAACTACTTCAAGGTGGTAACTAGTAGGGTTACTAAATTTATAACGTTATTTTTTTCTGAGCATATATTCTTATAATTAATTCGCATCTTTCCGACAAAGAAGAAACTCTGTCCTAAAATGGCAAAATCTTGATAATTCCCTTTACGATTATCTAATTTTTTTTATCATCGCATCTTACTACCTGTTCAGGGTGTACGCATATATGATAATTACTTAATGGGATGATTATGAGAAAGGCAGTATTTTATAGGTTATATACCCGCATTTGCGTGGAAGGATAGTGGGAAACCATTTAAAAAAAATCCCCCTCAATAGACTCGACTGAGATTCTAGCCCCGTTCTCTCGGTCATCAACAGGCGAGTCTTAAACAAGATTGACGCCTTATACCATTCGTCCATTGAAGTGGGTAGTTTCTAGTTTGGTTTTCTACTATGATAATGATGGGTGATGGCGATACAATTTCCAAGAGAGACGTGAGAATTTAAATTTTTTCTTATAACTTAAAATTAAGATAGTCGTGTGAAATAATAATGAATTATTAAGGAAAAAATAGTTAAATTACATAAGTTATACCCGCTTCGGTGGCTGCGTGGTTTAACGCGCTACTCTCGCAATAGACTAGACTGCCGAAGATGGGGAGCTCGAGGTTCAAATCTAGGTCAGGTGTACTGAGAGTGGTTTTTCCAAAACAGTTTTCTACTATGCCCCCTCGCAAATGCGGGTATGCTTTATCTAAATATACCCTTTCTAATCCCTAAAACTATTAGCGTAATTAGTATATAAGCGTATAACCCGAACGGGTAGTAAGAAGCGGTGCTGAAAAATAAGAAAAAACTACCCGTCACTGGTATATCATTAACGTTGACGCTTGATCCACGGGTGCGGGCAATACAATGATATTGTCGGCTGTATTTATTACAAGTCACGTAGTTAAAGCAAACAAATAATAGTTTGTGTGTTCCAGTTAATTCTAAATCCAAGTTTTCTGTCAATACATTGCTTTGGGTGGGTATCATTACAAAAGTGGGCGTGTTTTTATTTTCCTAGGGGAGAATATAAAATCCACTTTGTGGGTGGGGTATTTTTCGCAGGAGCAGGAAATTTAAATAATTAATTTAAAGTGTACCATAATTAATGATTTTTTTTCCATAGAAATCCAAGTAAAATTGATACATTTTGACTTATCCTCTACTCACTACTGGAATTTATTTTTACTTACACGCCGAAATCTAAGGTTGTTAACGGTTTATTCTAAGCTGAATAAATTGGGAGGGTGGCTTAGAGTGAAAAGAGTGAAAAAAGGATGTGATAGAGTGATAAATCACTTGATTAAATAAAAACATTGGTTGGCATGCGTCTTAACGCAAAGCTTGTATTTCCTGGTTTGATAGTGACGGTAAAGGTAACGGATCGATTCCAGAACGGGTGTAATGAGGGTAGATTTTATTAAAGAGTTTTGCGATATCCTGCCAAGAAAATGAGGGTACACTCCCTCTAAACTTTACCTTCTTTTCCCTACACCATTAATATAGTTAAATGTCGATAGCACGGATATGTAATATTATTATTATTATTATTACTATTATCGTTCGGGTTATACGCACTTACACTAATGTGTAATGGTAGGGTGATTGTGAGATGAAATGGAGGACCTACAGTTTAACGTAGAATCCGAACCACGGTGGAGGCCTGGAATTCCAAACATTCATAAGTTGTGACTAATACATGTATTGTCAGAGGTGAAAGAAGGGTTTAGCAATCACATAAAATTTGTGCCGTGACCGAGGATTGAACCCCGGATCCCCAGTACAGAAGTCCAACACCTTACCCCTATACCCCCAGGTCACCTAATATTTAATAAGATGTGATGCGAAAATTAACGATATTAAGAGCTTGATGCTTCAAACAACGTGCCCAGAAATNCCAGAAATTTAGGGGGGGGGGGGAGGTTCTCATATGGATTATTCGAGGCTATTATAACCGTCATTGTCATTACCATGGATAAACGAGTGTCTACTGTAGATTTATTAATGCAATAACGCTCGGATAATAGTCTTTTCATTTGGCGATACGATTGTGGTTTGCTGTCAAAGTGTATTGCTTTTAGGTACGTGCTATGACTGTGAAATAGAATATTATTGTGAACAATCAACTGAGGGCTAGGAAATAACTAGAAAGTAGGTTCTGTTAACGCTCACGGAGCGCTTCAGTCGCCTAAATTGATGCGCTGCGACGAGAATTCAGAATGAGCTTTAGTTATACGTGACAAATTGAACGATAAGGGGCCAAATGGACCGATAGATAAACAAGCCGCCTGGCATACCATTATAATCTGAACGATTTCTCAAGTAAGGTAGGGTAGACCACGCATTAAAAAACATTTTAAATTTAATATTTAAAAAGAAGGGGGAAACCAGGTTGGTACCCATACTGTTTGGCAAGGAGACCAGAGACGTTCTAGTTTTGTTTGTTTTGAAAGTGACGTGGAGATAGGGTTCGAATCTTGGTCTGATGTACCATGGTTTTCCTTCCATAAATAGTTAAGCACTCTCGCTCCACGCATATGTGGGTAGTTTTCCTTTAAGTTATATTATACTCCTCATTAACATATCATTTCAAATGATTGATTGGAACGAGTCCATGTTTTAAACCCCCCTCCATTTGGGATTTCATCTGTTTGTTCCTCAATTACCGACCAATTCTTGGACTAATTTTAATGGCCAGGGAAGTTATTTGAACCTAGGCCAAATTATATTTTTTAAGTTATATGACTTTACGATCTAGTTATGCGTTTAAAGATGGGGGACGCTAAAAAAAAGTTTTTTATTTATTTAATGCTCATCCCAAGTTATACGAATCTAAAATTCTAAGCAATCGATCGAATAGGCCTACCTCAGACGTATTTACTTCAATTTTAACGTCTATTTTAAAACTGACGTCTTAGACCACGTGACATAGTTTTTAACTAAGAATATAATGTATTATTAAATAGAGTATTCATTGGTTTTCTGTCTAACCTTATCACGAAGAAAATATATCAATTTTAAAAGCATGGAGAAATTATAAGAGACATTTAAATTTTAAAACCAAGTGAAATTTCGAATTACGATATGTTAAAACCTATTATCTTAAGGACATGGAGGTAAAGCGGTCTATTGTCCACAGAACTACTAGTAAGACTGTAGTAACAATAAGAATATGGAGAGAGCGAGGTCTACTGTTCACAGAACTACTAGTTTAAACTTTATACGTACAGCCCAAACGGGTGGTGGGACGCGGTGATAAATGAAAGTTTTCCCGCTCATCTGGGCAGGGCTTTGTGACTTTTGTAGGGAGCCTTCCGGGTCGATCACGAACTGTAGTTCCCAAGTTCCCCGTTGAAAGGATTGGCTCAACCCCAAGACCTTTACAGCTCTAGGGTCTGAGGGAACATCTTCCAATGCCTCCCCTTTCACGACATTTTAATGACCTTATTTTTTTTTCAAAACAGTTTGAAGCGATTGGGATCAATGGAGACCAGAAATGCACTTAGGTCATTGGTGACGGACGCATCATCGGTCAAACAACAAAGAGGTTTATGACGCATTCTTCAAAATACGCGTCACCTTATTTGTGCACACAAATCTATCAGTGACAGTGATGTATTTCCAACACATTCTTTTAAAAAAATTGGCATCGAGAGCAAGTTTAAGTTCTCGAAATAATGGTTTGGTTCGTGACTGGAGATGTAGGAAAGATATTCTGAATATATAATTGAAGATGGGACCATTCCATGGCAAGAAACAATTATAACCTTAAGATATAAACAAAAGAGAATATATTTAACCGCCTCGGTGGCGTAGTTAGCTAACGCGCTAGTCGTGTTGAGCTCAACTGCCGAGGACGGGGAGCTCGAGGTTCGAATCTCGGTCGGGTGAAATGAGAGTGGCTTTTTCTAAGTGGTTTTCCACTTTCCTTTCACGCAAATGCGGGTTCACTTTCTCTGTATTCAACCTTCCCAATTCCTAACCCATCAGCGTAAATAGTACTTAAGCGTATAACCCGAACGGGTAGTAATACGTGTTACTAATTTCAATAAGTTATTATTATTGTTATTATTATATCTTATTTATGAATATTATTACAAACCATTCTTCCACTGCCTTAGCTTCTACTATATACTGCAAATCAGATGAGATATAATTTAAAGAAATCTAGCCGCATTTGAATGAAGGGAATGTGGGTAATCATCTAGTAAAATTCACCCTCTTTACATGCGGCTTGAATTCGAACCCTGACCTCCTTGGCACTGGAAAACTAGACACTTAGTGTATATTTAAAATATTTAAAAATCCATATTTTCTCAGATATTAGCAATACTCGAAGCAGTATTTACTAAATTATGCAGGCTTAAATGAAAGCTCCCACAGTCAAGTATTTAAAATTACACAGTTTGAAATGTTTTTAAGTTATTTTTTGTTATTAAAACTATTTGAACACTATAAATATTTTTATTGTTTGTGTGTATTTGACTGCAGACCAGGTAATAATGTAAAATTATTGCAAACAAGCGAGCTGAATGTGACCCGCAAGTCCTGAGTTTGCAAACTCTCCTCTAGACTTTAGCAAAGGTTTTTGGACAAAAGCGCAGCGCCCGTCTGCGGTGATTCATCAGAAGTAAAGCTTCTTAGTTTATAATTTAACTCGCTTTGTCTCGTTGGGGGCTCCGCTCCCAAAACCCCAGTGAGGTGTCTTTCTAAGTGGATGTAAACTAGTGTAATTCCAGCGTGGTTTTGAACATAACAACTTAAAGTTACCGGTGTTGTACTGTATCTACCATTGTATTGTATACACCGCACCGACTTTAAAGTTTCTCCGCCATTTTGAGGAGTTAAAAATTAATTTTTTTAACTTTTTGGAATTTTCCCATAGATTAAAGGGTAGGCGCTATAAGTTTGCCAAATTTCAAGTTTCTAGCTCATCTGGAAGTGATTAAAAATTAATGTCAGTGAGTGAGTGAGTCAGCCATGTGGCTTTATAGTAGTATAATTTGTGAGTAATTTAATTAGAATTTTGGAATAGACAGGAAAATACACATAAGTAACCACTTAGAATAACACATTAACATAAACACACATTAGCACATATACAAACACACCAGGAGAGTAGCCCCGCTTGACAAGATTATGTTAATAAATAATTTACTCCCTTTAATTCGGTGTCAAACTTTTCTTTCAAACCCACTGCAAACACATTCCCATTTTGTTTCTGGTCAGTGGTTGGTCAAATGTATAGCCAGTGGGAGGTAGCAGCTTAATCACCAGGAACTCTAATTTGGAAACTTGCGAGAAAACTTGCAAGTCAGGATCTCGCAAACGGCAAGCTGTACCAAACAGAGTTAATTTAGAAATGTTTCTACTACCGTGCGAGTTGGTTGTTGGCGACTGAATTTTCAATCCGATAACACTGAAGAACCAATTATGTTCCAAAGGTTTACGACCAATGGGATACAAACGCGCCATTGTACAAGATACGTAAACGACAGTAAACACTATTGTTATAATGTGCGCACCATGTAAAACGATTTGTTCGGCTTTGTTAGTATTCTGTCTCAAAATTGGCTCAGATTAAACAAGTATCACTGAAACGTCGTCTTCACTTAATAGTAACTTAAGCTTAATTGGTAGCGTGCTTATCCAGAGCGTTAGACATAATGAGATCAATAACCACTCCATTTTAATTATTTTAAATTTTAACTGAGTAAAAAAAATCACTTGTCAATTTGAATCTAGTATTATATAGTACTATTTTATTAGCATTGACCTAAAGGGGTCACTATCTCAATAATAATTAGCTTGTTAAGTCCGAATTTTAAATATGTAAATTTTATATGTTATGAAACACATACATTTAGTTTTCTAATATTCAGTTACACATACAATTTCAAAGTTAACGTAAATGTATCTTGCTTATATTTTAATCTTGTTTATATTTTAAAGAAGAATATTGGTGTAGTTAACGTAGGCTCAAATACTTTGTACAGGGTGTTCCTGAATTAAACAGCCGATGATCCGGGAACATCCTGTATATTTTTAGAAAAATAATTTAAAATAAATTATTTTAAAGGATAGTTTACTGATAGTTAATTTTTGAAAATTGGAGATTTTCTGGAAATGGGTCAAACGTTTTTATGCAAAATAGGTAACAGGTGAGAGTTAGAGGCTGCATGATAAATAATGATGTATATTTGTTTTTCTAAACAAGAATAATAATTTTTGGATAGTTTACTGGGAAACTAATTTTGATAATTTTCTTATCAACTATATAATGTATGATGTTTCTTTGATTCAAGATAACGTATTATCTAAGTTAATAGCTACGTTCATAAAGACTTATGGTTCATTTAAAAATTAATTCTACAAAAATTTGGTAAAATTTCAAATTTTATCAACAAAGAAAATATAAAATTAAGTTATGAGATGCAAAGTAATTATTTGTTTAGCTATACATTCTGTTACAAACTAAGTTGTAGTAAAACTTGTTTTTTTAAATTTATGTATATTTTTAAAACAATGAAACACATAATTAATATTCCCATGACTCTTTTCTTGGCAAGCTTACTTGAATCTCATCAAGTATTATTACTTATATTACATGACATAAATATTTTATTACATAAATAAAATACACGCCCTTGGGACGGATACATGAATAAACAGAACATAAAAAACGTTTCATAAAATAATCATTATTTAGATTCATAGATTTTAGGATTATTAGTTTAAATGTTAAGCGTGACATGCATTTTTCTACAATTTTGTACTTAAAATGTTTTAGCTATTGAATAATGTAAATTTTATAGCATTTTACACAGAAATATAAAATAAATATATTTATTTTCTAGTTTAACTTTTATACTTTTTGCTATATTTAAGTCGTTAAAAATATATAGTTGATAAATACATTTGTCTGTTATACTTTTAAATTGTAAATGTCCCATATCGGTGGTAGAATGGTCTAAGACGATATTCTCGCAGTAGACTAGACTGCCGATGACGGGGATATCGAGGTTCGAGTCGCGTCTGGTGTATTGAGGATGTTACTTCCTAAATGGCTTTCCACTCTACCTCTACGCAAATGTGTGTACATTTCATCGAACAATTTTTCCTATAACGGGGGCAAAACGTCTCTTCATAAACAATGGGATTAGTAAAACTAGACAACATGACTCGTCACGAGGTGTAAAATGTTTTACTTTTTACATGAACACAGCTCGTCCCGAAGTTGCTAATGTTAGCTTTTTGCGTGAACAAGGCTCGTCCCAATCTTTTCATATATAGTTTATATAAGTGATAGTTTAAACACAATTGTCTTGCTTTTTTTACTTGATTTTAGCGTATTGATTGCGTCTAGGTGTCACATTTGTTATGTAATGGTATTGTTTTTGACCCCTCTCATTTATTTAAAACGTAATAGATGAAGTGTATTTTTCTTTAAACAACTGTATGTAAATTTTCCTTTTAATACTTCATTCATGGATGATCAGGCGCAAGGCCATAGCCATCCAATAATTTCAGGGTGGGTTTGGTGGGCCCATCCCTCAATTGACGGAGGCTAGAAAAATTATAAATAAAAAACTGTTCTAGAAGCTATCTGAAGTGTTTTTTATGGCAACACTACCCCCTAACTATTGGAGGCTAGGACAAATTATAATTATTAAACGGCTCTAGAAACTCTCTAAAGTGTTTTTTTTATGGTAACATAACCCATTAACTGCCGAAAGCTAGGACAAATTCCAGATATTAAACAGCTCTAGAAGTTCTCTAAGGTGTTTCTTTATGACAACATAACCCCCTAACCGCCGAAAAATAGGAACAATTCTAAATATTAAACACCTCTAGAAGCTATCTGAAAATTATTTTTATGACAACATAACACCATAACTCCCCGAAGGCTAGAAAAAATTCTAAATAATAAACACCTCTGGAAGCTCCCTGAAATGCTTTTTATGGTAACACAGCCCCCTAATTTGTACTTATACCTTAATTTTGATATGGTTCGAACCATAAATAAAGCCATATATATTTTGTTCATAAAATTTCAGGGGGGGGGGTTGAACCCCGGAACCATCCCCCCCCCCGACTACGGCCTTGATCAGGCGTTTTCAGAAGTAATTTCAATATAATACGGTTTAAAACCTTTTTTCTTTAAAAGACTATCTCCGCTCTATTTGAAAATTAGGTGACGGATGAGCTGGCTGCCTTTACCCAATAGAAAGCTAGCCTTCAACATCAAGTTGCCAGGAGTTCTCCTATTAGTTAGTTTTAACATTAGTGACAAGGGGTCCAAGAAGCAAGGGGTAGGTCATATATAAGCCATGTGTGCGTAAAAATCTACACAAAACATAGTAATATCACAGAAAAATAGTAATCTCCAGAGAAAATCTCAGTCTATAACAGCACTAGCTCTGGCTCTCCACGTCAGTTCGTAAAGTAGCAAAAAACTGTATCATTTTAATATTAAATTGACAATACTGATAGTGCAGTTAACAAAATAAATCGTGTACGACAATAAGTTTTAATCAATTCAACAGAAATACATACAATCAGATCATCATAGCCGTGTAATACCAAGTGCGCAGTAAGGCATGAACGGGTCCACATTCACATCATCATAAAAACCGGTATCATCATAGTTGTGTTCTAAGCGAGTCTGAGGGTAGCTTAATAAAAGAGAGTAATAAACACCACAATCACTGGTCTTATGTCGAGCGTACACTAGAACGACCATAAGTAAATACTGATGACAAACGGAAATTGACCGAAAACATTAGTGAGCCACCACTAAAAATGATTTTATCGTGTGTTGATGAAATCTCGGATCTACTGTTGAATGCTGTAAAAAAACTTAGAAAATGTATGAATGATGCGAGAAAGAAGGTTATGCCTAAACATCCGAATAACATCAATGAAGTTGGCACCGTAGTTGCTCAAATGTATCCGCTAACCAAGAGAGGTGAGAATTTTGTTCTTGTGAATAACTCGGTGTTGATTTTGATCACATCTTATAGCCTTGAATTTTTAAATGATTCACAAAATGTTTATATTGATGGACCATTTGAATATTGTCAAAACTATTTCTTCCAATTATTCGCTCTTAATGGATATTTTAACATATCCTATATCTCTTTGGTGTTTTGTCTATTGAAAAATAAAGAAGAAGCAACTTACACAGAATGTTTTAAAGCAATTAGTGAACTTTGTTCAGAGTTTTATTGGCCCTTGAAACCTCATGAGGTCGTTGTGGACTTTGTACAAGCCACTTACAGTGCTGTGCGAATCATTTGGCCCCACACTAAAGTTGTCGAGTGTCGTTCTCATTAGACCCAAGTTCAGTGGAGGCAGGTTCAAATATTAGTCTTGTCCACAGATTAAAAAGGCTACAAACGAGGTAGGCCATTGGGTGAAATGGTATCCTGGTATGACTTTCTTAGATAGGTCTGAAATTGAAGACTATTTTGTCTTTGACCTGGTATCTGTGGCACCTACTGATGGACTCTTCATCGCCTGTTTAACGGACACGTACATATCTAGTGAAGCTACCACCAATCGTATGAGCTGAGTCTTCTCCCCACACCCACAGAACCATCAACGCATGCGAAGCCTTCCACTCGCACTTAAGCGAATAATTTTATTGTTCTCACACTTAGATTGTAATTTTTATCCAAGCCTTAAACAAACTTAAGATCAACATACATACAAAGTGCAATAATATAAATCATAGACCTCCCTACTGGTTCAGTAAATGTAAGAAAAAGATGGCGATTCTTGAAAAATCGGTCGTATAAATATAAGAACGGAAAATGTTTCCCACCTTCAATTTATTATGGCTGAATTGAGTTACCACATTAAATATAAGAAGAAAAAGTGAGTTTTAATGTTGGATTTTCCTTTTGAAGTCAAGTGATTTTGACATCGACAAATTTGTCTGTTACTTTTACATTATTTTGTAAATAAATACTTTTCATTCCTGGCTGGGGAAAAGTAGTGTTCTTAGTATTTCCCTGGTTAAAAAACATGGGGACGAGAACGGCTATGAGCCCAATCATATCTGAAAGATTTCCTTGATAGGGGTTAAATTAGGCACGAAACATGTCATCACCCCTCTACCTACTCTAATTGATGTTTGTGTATAACCCGAAAGTTTAGGTACTAAGAGATACGTTGGAAAAAAATAATTAAATGTCTAATGATAATGAAATGTCTTTTGTTGGGTTCCTTTCACCTTATTTATGCGTTGAGTTATCATACTGTTTACTTTTAGACCTTGCATTAATATACAACAAACAAGACCAACATGTAATTCAACTCACAGCTGACGTTGCCTACTTGTGACGCACGGCCTAGTAAAGATTGGATTTCCCATGTTAATGTATTTACGTTCTTTTCCAACGAGTTTAAAAAATATCGAAATAAAAAAAACATAACTTTATATTAATAAACTGAAGAGTTTGTTTGTTTTGTCTGTCACGAACGTTGCACGATATCTAACGCATGCAGAAGTATTGACATTTAAAAATCAGTAGCCCTAGTGCAAAAACATGTGCACTTCAAAGGCGGAATTTTAAAACTCTTGACTATTTTTAAAAAAATCTATTAAAAACTAGGCCAGAAGAAATAAAAGGAAGAGAGTTTTCTGTCTGTTTGAAGTAAAGAAAAGTGTTGCCCGGGGTGACCACGCAATATATTTAAATAATTCTAAAAATAATCTTATATCTTCACAACATTATTTTTGTGATCTTGAAGCAGTTTTTTTTTTGCAGTTTTTTCAAATCTTCTACATTTCGGAATATTTGGTTTATTTGTTAAAATGTCTTGTAAGAATATTCCTGATAAGGGTCTAGGTTAAAAAAGTATGTAGAAGCATATGTATATCTAGAACAGGAAACAAGTAAATCAATGTTGTTCAGGCGTAAAGGTAGGTCTCACTCGTGAGAGGAAACGGGGAAGTGTTATCAGCACATAAACAAGAGGGTTTCCTTTATTTATCTTTGGTACATTGTCGTATAAGTGTGAACAATAATTATCTGGGTGCTTAATTGCATCAAATTAAGATGAAACCCGCTTTGCAAAATAGCTTCAAATCACCAAGTAGGCACAACGTCGTTGATGGCGTCATAACCGAAGAAATATATTGGTCGAGCCCAGCTCAGCGTCTCTGGACGATTTGAAAGCTACCACTGCCTAGCCGATGTCTGGACTGGGAGAATATCCCGGGTGTGAACGAGAGACGGGATGACCCGGTCGCGACAACCCGATAGTGTTTTCTTAAGCGTATGGCATGACATACATTTCGGGTGGGGGGTTGGCCTTTGTCCTTCTGGCGAAATCTAAGAGCGGGCTGCTCATGGACACGGCTGAGGATCCTCTTCTGGTGTCCCGACACGGTTATTGGGAGCGCCACGTGTTTGAGTAGACTCCGATGTATCTGGTTTTAGGAGCATCTTGTATTCGGGTAATTTGACCTTGAGCTAGGGAAGTTCTCCGGGGCTGACCCTATAGGTAGAGTCCCAGTCACCGGGCGAGAAGCTGGGGCTACGTTACACAAGTTCTTCGACAACTACACTATACTTTTTAGCGGTTGTAGACAGTCAACCGATCACACACAAACACGTTCTAATCACACACACACACAACATAATACGTATTGCCTCCAGCTCAACCTAATACACAATAATGGGAGGTAATAGGACCGGTTCTGGGCGGGGGGAAGGGAGGTTTGGTCAAGCAAGTGCCGCCATCCTGGTTGGGGCCCAATCCTGGTGCTGCTTCAATAATAAATGTCATGGCCCTCAGCCGTTCAGCATACACACAACACAACATTTTTTTCTTTATCTAGGTGTCAACTGTCCCGTGGATCTAATGATTAGTTCCCTGACATTTACCGTAAACTACCCACACTACCAGGGATATCCGTAAAACTATATCTTTGGTAGAGGAGCATACACCTTGCACGATACTATTGCAGGTTTTTACCCTCATTTCTGTCGAGGGGTTTTTTCTCCATCTCTTACTTCCACTCATTGGGGCAGTCTTCTTTCTTCAGTCTAGTTGGAGTTGCCCCAAACCAATTCTTTTATAGTAGTAACTTTCTTTCAAACTAATACGCATGATAAAGCGCATAGGTTTAGACCCGACGACGCACAGTTAATAAACATCCATATTAACTCAGTTGAACATGTGGAGAGGGCGGTAGAGTCGGCTTACACACACGGCAGTGCGGGCGGGCTTCGGGGTCCTGTCACTCTCCCCCCTCCCCTTATTTATTTCAGGGGGGATCAATACTTAGGCTAAGCGCTTTCTATTAACAAAATTCTGTGAGTGCACAGTGGGTTCAAATTATGTCACAGTTGGTCGCGTTTGATCAGGTAAACATAGTCTAAAAGTAATAAAGCTAAAGTTGAAATTTTTCCGCCTGATTCTTTTTGCCCGACTGGTTTTATTACGCGTATGCCATCATCAGGGCTGTTTAATTAACCATAATATTTCGGTCCAGGCGTTAAGTAATTATAAACATTGTAATTATATTATGTGGTTAGACTAGAAATGAGTTGAGGAAAGATAATATTTCAATGGTTTAAAAGTTTGTTAAGATTTAAAAATTGAATTATGCAAGAAGGTCGATACTAAGTAAATTATAATTGTTCAACTATACCCGTAAGGTCATAAGCGTGATAAATTAATGAAAGCTAATTTAATGGTATATGAATGAAAAATTTAAATTTGACGAAATCAAAACTTAAATTAGCATGTTTAACCTTGAATATAAAATGAATATTAAAATACATGCTATTGAAGACAGACTTTCCTCGTTTGGCTGAGAGATTTATTTTTAGCATCGCGTCCTACTACCTGTTCAGGTAATACAAATATATACTAGTTAAGCTAGTGAGTTAGGGATGAGGAAGGCTGAATTTTGAGGAAGCGTACCCGCTTTTGTGTTGAGAGAGCATGGAAAACTCTTTAGATAATACCCCCCTCAGTCCATCCGACAGGGATTCAAATCTATATCTCCCTTTCATAGGCAGTCTAGTCTATTGCGGGGTGACCTAGTGGTCTAGGGGTAAGGTGACAGACTTATGTGCTGGGGGCCCGGGGTTCAATCCTCGGTAGCCCCATGGCTTCTTTGGTGCTGACTGACAGCTCACAGATGACTTCTGACAGTCAACATTTAGGTATATACCTACATTTTGACTGTCAGAAGTGACAGCTGCTAAACACATGTTTTTGCAAATCATATGGTTCGGTGTAGGGATACATAATTTGGTTTGATAACTTTTCAGAGCTGTAAGGTGTCAGCTGTGAGCTGTCAGTCAGCACCAAAGAAGCCATGGGGCTACTGTACTTGCGAAAAATACATTATTTAATAATATTGCAAAGCGTTAGCGCTAGATTTTATTTGCAAATAAAGATGGTAGCGGCCTCCTAAATACTTGTTTTATATATATATATATATTTATTTATTTTGGCGTATGGAAACTTTTACCGGGAGATATCTGATATTTCGTACGGTCGCTTGCATGTGAAGATTTTTATACACACTGGTGGCATACATAGAACGTTGCCCAGGGTACACCTATGGAGGCTGTATACACGTCCCCCCCCCCCACCCCCC
>CABFWO010001106.1:147325-181855 GCA_902155825.1 Timema genevievae | reverse complement strand
CCCCCCCATAAGATTATGTGATGATAGAGATTATGAAGGTGTGCAGCCAGGAGTGATCTTAAACTTAGCTAAAACTTAATCAAATGAACTTTGGTAAACTTTGGGATGATTCCCCTTAAGGAGAAAATACTCGTGGTATTAGCTGGGAATTGAGCCCACGACCCCTAGGTTTGGAGACCAGGTACTTCACGTAAAAAATTTGAATAAACTTTAAGATAGATTTTCTGATATGATAGGTGATCAATAAAAAGAAAAGGTGAACATTTACTCTGTTTTCATTAAAATATGTAACAATAATTCATGTATTTCATTTACATTGATTTTTTTAATGATTTGTCATTTAGTTGTTTCTGAATAGATTTAAGTTGATGTTTAGGTTATTTTTATTTGAAACAAGGGGATACATTGAAATGAGATCAGAAAAAGTTGTATTTTCTGACTAATTGATTTAGCAAATGATTTGCTTTAGTAAATATTTCGTATGTATGGTTAAAAATATATTATTGACACAGCTAGAGCCGTACCTGGATTTGATTTAATGTTCGTGAAGAGGAAGGGAGCATAAGTCCCTCCATATAGGACGGCAAGAAATATTTCAACATGGGATCGGTTTTGAAACAAATAAAAGTTGTTCTTTAAAAAAAGACACATAATATTGAGCTTACATGGATACATTACTAAGATACCTTGCTTTACATTATTTAACTACAAAATACTACCGGCTTCGGTGTCCGCATAGTCTAAGCTCTAAAGCATCAATACCGTATATATACTGGGGACTGCCGATGACGGGTAGATTGAGGTTCGAGTCCCAGTTGGGTGTACAAATAAACAATTACAAAATAAACGATTACAAAAACTAAAGATTATTTTTAAGTGGCTACATAGCTAAAAGTCTAAGGATAAATTAGCGCCTATCTAGGAGCGATATAACAATTTAAATAAACAAAATCTGTTGATATAACTTGGGGATAGTGAGTTTTTTTTATGCTCTTTGGTGAAATATGATGTTCTTTTATCAAACATTTTTTGTAAAACTGTCTATTACTTCGTTTCACTTAAATTATGATGATTCTTAGGTAAAGATTGCGTTGTCAATGGATTGCGCTCGTTTGTGGACTAAATTTATTAATGGTCAGAGATAGCTCAGAATTGTACACAGAGGAACTATCAAAATGATGACAACCGGATGTTGAACGTCATAATTTGATATACTTTGATGCGGCTTACTCGTGCAAAGAACAGGTCAAACTGCTTGCATATAATAAATAATATCACATTCACATTTGAGAAATAATAGTATTAGCAAGGTTATTTTCTTCTTTCAACTCAAGGCTCACTGAACAAGGTGATAAAATAGTCAAGTTTTTTAAGGGGAGATTTTATCATTAAAAATAACTAGTTTTAAGATTGTATGTAAAAGTTCAATAGCTAAAATTTTAATAATTATGTAATTTAAAAATATATTAATCATGGATTTGAAAAGATTTAATTTTACTCCTCAAATTTTTCTTTGCTTCTTTTTGATATTTTTCCAGACGCTCGCGGTACACCGGTCGAAACAGATTGGCCTGACATTTTATTCAGGAACGTTTTCACTCTTTTATACAATATAAACTAAATAAATACAATATAACTATATTTTACTATTACGTAGCTTATAAATATAATTTTATTTTGAATCTTATTTTGTACAAATTCGTTTTCACATCAAAACATGTGCAAGAAGATGAAAATGTACGAAATATAAGTGAAAAAAAAACACATTATTATATCAAAGTAAGCTCCAGGAATCGTCTACGAGAGAAGATAAGAAATGAAATGCAAGCAATAAATAGAAATGGACTTCGCTCCAGTAAAAAGCAATTTCTATATAAATAAAGGTTGAAGAGATCAAGTATCGGTTCTTCTCTTGTGAAATGTGGTTCCCTCACGATATCCTAAAATAATGTATTGAAGTCAGGGCCGATAAATATTCAACTCGCGTCGTTTCTAGAGAACAAAATGTATGGTAGGACTTACATGGTGACATGTTTTCGCAAGCCATAATCGTAATATCGTCGTGGTTTTTATGCTTGGGGAAGGATGGTTAAAAAAAAGTAATAACTTTTCAATTGACATAAATCGATTGCTGAAACTTTAATACTTTGTTTCTGGATGAGATTTTTTTATATAGTAAAGAGTGGTTGCTAAAACAACCTTAATTTTTTTTCCCCTAAATAAATTGTTGACATTTATTTACAAGTAATTACTAAAAGAAATGTTATTTTTTTCGAATGAGAATATTTTTAAATATATATTAGTGAAGAGGCATTGATAAAGTTACCATATTTTATTTTATATTAGCGTGAAATTGCTAAATCCTTTGTACTTTTTCCTTTTTTTTACAATTAAATATTTTTTGTATAAAGACGAATGAAAGTCCGTCAGCGACAACGACTTCCACGAGTCTATTTACGCCAAAGCAAATGGCTCTAAACGGCCAGACATTTGGCATTATTTATATCCTTTTCACTTTAAACATTAATTTTAAATTATTGGTAACTGTCATTTATCATCATAACTATCATAAAATATTAATAAGCACCACGATGTCCTTTAGTGTCAAATATTTGTGATGTCAATTTATCTCTTACCATCATTTCATTTTCATGGGAATGTCAGTCAGACCATCAAGTTGTAAGACTGTAAGAGATTAAGACGGAAAGAAGACCACGGTCTAATATAAACTGGTCTGGCTACTATTTAGTTCCTGTGATCAAATAATAATGGTAGTAGGATGGCGGACTAGGTTGGCTTATGTGAGATTGCCGCACACTCAATCGTATCGGAACGGAATGCGTCGGAAGTTATTTACTACACTAATTTTAATGGAGGCCCGCACATTTTCTCGGGTCAGAATCGGAAACGCTACGTCCAATCGGAATGAAGCTAATCGGTTTGCCATGGAGGGAATATTTTCACGGGTTCTGTAGCTGTTCCGAAGCTATGCGCATGCGCATCCTCGGATATTGCATCATTATCTACACTCACGCTCAAGCTCATATATACACCTGTTGGTTTTCAATTCCTCTTCGCCAGTGAGTTTTGTTTAATTAAACATATCTATGGATGAAAAATTGATAAATCTAGTTCAACTATAACCTGTGATTTATGACATTGGTAACAACCATCATTATGACACTGCTATGAAGGAAAATGCGAAAATTTTAAAGGAAACTCGTAAGTAAAATGTCCCACTTAGTAAACATTATCATACTGTCCATCTTTTATTCATTATGAATTAATATTTTTAATTAAATGGTTCCAAGAACTATATTAATTCAAATTTCTGTCATTTAGTGGTGGTAGGAGGTGTTTCAAAATGTTAGTATTTTTAATTTATAGGAGACTTTGTTTGGCTCTATCCATCTGGTAATCTTCATAAAACTTTAATTATTTTATGTCCAAACATCACTGCTTACCCTTAACTGCTTCTATCACTCATTTTCAATTCTGTTCAAATATATGTATCCTCTTTTGGCTGCTTCCTTCCGAATGACAAAAATTCCGAACAAGTGTGCGGACAAAACTCGTTTCCGTTAGTAGGGTTCCGATTTCGAGAGTTCCGATCCGAATAGTTGTACATCAAGATTGAAGCTTTGCTGCTGGAGCGAGTTTAGGAGGCCTTGCAAAATAATTATATTATTCTTCTTCTTCTTGTCCCCAGCATCAAGGAGGCCATGACACTCTCTTTTGTTGAAGAGATTATATTATACTAATGTTATCATCTAAAACTGCATTTCATCATACGCAGCAAAAAATATTTGATTCATATGCTCTCGAATAAAAATTGTTATGTTTAAGAGTCCTACAACTTTATAATGATAATTTATTTTATATCTCGAAGAGTTGAAGCGATAATATCAAAAGTGCAAACTTTCGCTCAAGTAAAATACACTCAGTTATTTTTACAATAAGCGGTGTTTTTTTTCTTGTAATATTACAAAGTGTCTAGAAACACATTTTGATTTAATCTTTGGAGGCAATTTTGAGAAAATCAGTTTTATCTCTTTTCGCCCTTTTTACTGGAAATACCATGAAACACGAATTTAACAAATTTAACAAATTTAACAAGACTATCATGACCATGCTTATAATACAATACCTATGATTCAATCAATTAAAAATACATACACACTTAATAGCTTGTGACCCGCTTCGGTGGCCACATGGTCTAAGGCGTTACTCTCGTAAAAAGACTAGTCTGCAGATAAGGGGGAGATCGTGATTTGATTCCGGTCTTGTGTACTGAGGGTGGTTTTCCCTAAATGGATTCCCCCACCCTCTCCATGTAAATATGGGTACACTTCCTCTAAATTAAACCTTCCTCACCCCTAACTCATTAGTACAATTAGTATATAAGCGTGTAGCCCGAATGAATAGTAAGACGTGATGCTAAAAAAAAAAATGTTTGTGACCATAAAAGGTATATAATTTATTAGTATTACTCCGTAATTGTAGAAAAATGTGGATAGTACAAGTTCTTTAATAAAACTATGTAATTACAATTTCATGTGTGTTATTTGCTTTGGTAAAAATTTAAATATAATGTAATACAAACCATAATCGTAATTACGTTATTTTGTTTTTAAGACAATTTGATACAATCACAGTGACTTTTCTGATTGAAATGAAACTCTAATAACATATTACTACTTCTGTATTTCCTCGAAGACGTCCGCAAATAGCTAGGTAACATAAAATAATGCAGTTTTAATGACTGCACCTGTGTAAAAAACCTCACCTTATTAAAATAACTATGATATTTAATGAAGGATATATACTGTATAGTTAATATTAATAGCGTCATTGAGCCGTTGTTTTGTACAAGTTTGTTTTAAACTGGACGCTCATTAGAATCAAAGGACGACCAGGTATGACGCAAAGAAAATTTACTCTTGAGAAAGACATGTATGAACAAAAAAGCACGTCTACTACAGGCAAGGTGCATCAAACACCGTTGCCAGATCAGTCTCTGGACCTGTGGAGACACGGTGTCTTGTATTACCTGGCCCACCTCTTGCCATGGTGGGTGGAAGAGCGAAGGAACAAGGAGCAGCAAGGTGCAGAAAGAACCGTTGACAGATAAGTCTCTGGACCTGAGGAGACACGGTGTCTTGTGTTACCTGGCCCCCTCTTGCCATGGTGGGTGGAAGAGCGAAGGAACAAGGGCCAGCAAGGTACAGAAAGAACCGTTGACAGATAAGTCTCTGGACCTGAGGAGACACGGTGTCTTGTGTTACCTGGCCACCTCTTGCCATGGTGGGTGGAAGAGAGAAGGAACAAGGGGAAGCAAGGTGCAGAAAGAACCGTTGACAGATAAGTCTCTGGACCTGAGGAGACACGGTGTCTTGTGTTACCTGGCCCCCTCTTGCCATGGTGGGTGGAAGAGCGAAGGAACAAGGGCCAGCAAGGTGCAGAAAGCACCGTTGACAGATAAGTCTCTGGACCTGTGGAGACACGGTGTCTTGTGTTACCTGGCCACCTCTTGCCATGGTGGGTGGAAGAGCGAAGGAACAAGGGCCAGCAAGGTGCAGCAAGCACCGTTGACAGATAAGTCTCTGGACCTGAGGAGACACGGTGTCTTGTGTTACCTGGCCACCTCTTGCCATGGTGGGTGGAAGAGCGAAGGAACAAGGGGCAGCAAGGTGCAGAAAGAACCGTTGACAGATAAGTCTCTGGACCTGAGGAGACACGGTGTCTTGTGTTACCTGGCCCCCTCTTGCCATGGTGGGTGGAAGAGCGAAGGAACAAGGGCCAGCAAGGTGCAGAAAGAACCGTTGACAGATAAGTCTCTGGACCTGAGGAGACACGGTGTCTTGTGTTACCTGGCCCCCTCTTGCCATGGTGGGTGGAAGAGCGAAGGAACAAGGGCCAGCAAGGTGCAGAAAGAACCGTTGACAGATAAGTCTCTGGACCTGAGGAGACACGGTGTCTTGTGTTACCTGGCCCCCTCTTGCCATGGTGGGTGGAAGAGCGAAGGAACAAGGGCCAGCAAGGTGCAGAAAGAACCGTTGACAGATAAGTCTCTGGACCTGTGGAGACACGGTGTCTTGTGTTACCTGGCCACCTCTTGCCATGGTGGGTGGAAGAGCGAAGGAACAAGGGTCAGCAAGGTGCAGAAAGCACCGTTGACAGATAAGTCTCTGGACCTGTGGAGACACGGTGTCTTGTGTTACCTGGCCCCCTCTTGCCATGGTGGGTGGAAGAGCGAAGGAACAAGGGCCAGCAAGGTGCAGAAAGCACCGTTGACAGATAAGTCTCTGGACCTGAGGAGACACGGTGTCTCGAGTTACCTGGCCCACCTCTTGCCATGGTGGGTGGAAGAGCGAAGGAACAAGGGCCAGCAAGGTGCAGCAAGCACCGTTGACAGATAAGTCTCTGGACCTGAGGAGACACGGTGTCTTGAGTTACCTGGCCCACCTCTTGCCATGGTGGGTGGAAGAGCGAAGGAACAAGGGCCAGCAAGGTGCAGAAAGAACCGTTGACAGATCAGTCTCTGGACCTGAGGAGACACGGTGTCTTGAGTTACCTGGCCACCTCTTGCTATGGTGGGTATAAGAGCGAAGGAACAAGGGCCAGCAAGGTGCAGAAAGAACCGTTGACAGATCAGTCTCTGGACCTGAGGAGACACGGTGTCTCGAGTTATCCTGGCCCACCTCTTGCCATGGTGGGTGGAAGAGCGAAGGAACAAGGGTCAGCAAGGTGCAGCAAGCACCGTTGACAGATAAGTCTTTGGACCTGAGGAGACACGGTGTCTTGTGTTACCTGGCCCCCTCTTGCCATGGTGGGTGGAAGAGCGAAGGAACAAGGCTCGGCAATATTTGACTCGGAACATTCCGTACGTCTTCGAGTCGGATAGCTAGTTTCAGTTGTAATGGCTTCACGGAATTTGGTATCTTGGCACTCGATAAAAGGCTTAGTAAGATTCCAGAGTTCGTAAAACTATTCTTCAAACAATCTAAGGCAGCGACGGAAACCTTTTTGGGGCTCGATCGACTTATATACAAGCTTATTAAAGGTCCCATGATCATCCATCGTTTCTACACTCTACTTTTTTTTTTGTCTGTCTGTAAATGTAGTTCTAAAATTAAACCTTTCCTCAAATAAGAATGTGTCCACCCCTATAGAAAAAATATAGAAAAAAAGAAGAAAAATACATATTTTAATTTTCTTATAAACATTATCAATTATCACCAATCTGGGTTATTTTAGCTATTAATAATATTTGAAAGTACTTGATATGTTTGCAAGTTTAGAAGAAAGAAAGAAAGAAAGAAAGAAAGAAAGATAAACTTGTATTAACGTTGCAATTTTCTCAATCAATCGACTGAAAATTGCCACGAAATCTACCAGTCGATTGTGATAGACTAGTTGCTGACCCCCTGTTCTAAAGTATTTTATAAATTTATTTCTGTCTCTCAAGAGATTTGTTTGCGTGGCGGGCAGATAGAAACAATTTAGGGGTAAAAAAAACAACACCCCGAACGTATCTGGTTGGGATTTAAACCCCTGTATCACCTTCATTGGCAAACCAGTCTAAATGAGCTTGATATTAATCTAGTCTGCGTACCTACCAATGCAAGTTATATAGAATATAAATAGTAGCTGAATCATATAATATGTGGCTATAATGTAAGTTCACATTCAATTAAGTGGTATGATCTTTTACTATGTTGGAATAACCCACTAATAGCAGCACAATAGCTCTGTAATTAGTAAAAATGTCATAAAATATGTTTATTTAAATTTTTAATATGATTTAAAAAACTTAAACATTCTTAAAAACTCGATGTTTTGGAGTTAAAATATTCTAGGGATCCATTGCTAATATAGACCTAAATGTCTCGAATCTACTCTGCTATCAGATTGGTTGCTTATATAAGGTTGGATTAAATAGCCAAGGTATTATATTTGTTTATCACGGCTAGGCTACAGCCCTATATAAATATCATATTCTTTAAATTAAAAAACGACGCATGAACACGGGAACCAAACCCGAGAGCTTTGGATTAGTACGTAAATTATCTGACCAATGTGCTATCCAGTATTCGTCCCGTTTTTAAGGCCATTCTTTACTAATATTTTAAGGGTGAATCTGGCTAGACGTGTGAAAATCGTCAGCTACATTATGAATGATCAATTAAAATCAAATTTGAGTGACTGAGTTTCACAAATATAAAATTAGCATGAAAAACTAATTTTTTTTAGTTTAATACTTTACAGATATTATGGTACTAAAGTAAAAGTTAGTTTAAAGACGTTTCCTCTCTTGATTTAATGACGGAGGAGTTCGAGGGAGGGGGGGACTAGCTTGATTTTAAATTGTTTGTTTTACTTTGTAAGGGTACGGCCAGACTGAGCGAGCGAGCACGTGAGCGACTAAAAAATAAACTAGAACACATTGGTTGTAATGAGAGGTGGAACGAGCGACCGAGCGACCAAGCGCGCGCTCGAGCCGGAACAGTCTAGTTTACAGGCGCTGGCAATATTATTGTATGTTGATCCATTGAGTGCTAGGAAAACTTCTCATTTTGACATGATATTTGAATTTTTTTATATAATTATTGATAGATTTAGCACACTTGCTACTAATGGCATAATTTAATTGGTAAGATCATAATATATATATCTATATATGTAAAACTGATATGTTAAAATAATTTAATAGTATAATCAAAGTAGGCCTTTACAAATAAGAATCACCATTAGCGTGGATAGAGGATGGGAAAACCCCAACAATAAATCAATTGTCAAAAACCACCCTCAGTTCACTGAGCCAAGAGTCAAACCTTTGCCTCCTCGTCAACAACTATCTGCTAATCACGCTCTCGCTCGCCAGTTTGGCCACCCAGTCGCTTGTCAGTCTGGTCGAACTCTAACAACCCCTCAGACCAAGAAAGTATTGTGATCGTAAAAAAAAATTTTTTTTAAAGAAATCGACGTTTCATGGCCACCCTAAGCCCGAAAAAGTGATTTTTGCAATATTGTTTGCCTTAACCGGGACTAGAGCTGAAACAATTTTACCGATCAGGCTATAACTTGGTGTATAGGGTTTTAATAAGGTTGCCAAGAGGAGTTTTTTGAATTATATATCTAATCTTAAAATTATTAATAATGGTTCACTCATGGGCAAAAAGGGAAAGATCGATTTTCTCAAAATCGGCTGTTACGATTTTGATTAAATTTCGTATCTAGGAGCTGTTTGGTATTGCAAACAAAATGGTGCCTATAATTTCCCATTAAAATTAGTTTGAGGGTACCTTAGATAAGTGCAAATTTACAATGTTGACCATATCTCCGTAACACTTTGAGATACGAAATAAGTTATCATTACAAAGTTGTAGAACTCTTAAAAATAAACATTTAAAATCATTTATAAAATCTATTTATTTCCTGAAGCTATAGGCAAATTTAAATAAGGAGTTGAAAAGGCACAGAACAAATAATATGGTTCAGTAATAGTGTATATTAATTTATGCACACTGTTTGGGGAAGTGCGATGTTCTTTTGTTTCTATTATATTTCTATAACAATCTATATTATTTCGTTTCACATATTTTACGAGCTTATAAGTATAATTTATATAAAGGAGCGAGAAATTCTGTACCATGCACCGTACCATTTTATTATTTTATCATCTTTTTGACCTACTGAACAAGGTGGCTAAGACAACTGGCTGTAGATGTATGGAAACCTATCTTAGTATTAAATAGTTATTTTCATTTTAGCATTATTTGCACTATTAACTTACATCACGCTTCATTATTATAATAACCTCTATAAGTGGGATCTATTCTCACTCAGTGCATTCTTACAGTAGTGCGTTAGTAAACTCAGCTCAACTACTCACTTTTCAGTTGTAGTCCGTATGAAAATATATGTTCGCTGAAATACCCGGTGTATATAACATTTTGAATAGATTTTACGTCGTCATCATCATCATCATCATCATCATGAACAGCTTCCGGCCAATGGCTGGGTCTGTTTGTAACATAAGCCTCTCCATCGCCTCCTTTCCTCCCACCACCCCTCTCTCCTCCACATTCCTCCTCACTTCTTTCAGCCATCTGTCCCTTGGTCTTCCTCTTGTCCTCCTACCCCTCCCACCTCCATATCCAACTTTCTCTTGGGCATCCTTTCCCTCTCCATTCTTCTCAAATGTCCATACCACCTTAGTCATGCCTTCTCTATCCTGTTCTATACTCCATTCACTGTAGGAATTACTCTCTGAAAGGTCTTTTTTCCTACCAAAATCCTTCTATATAATAGATTTCTGGTAGGGAAAAAGGCCTTTCAGAAAACATCAAACCTCCCCTCATAAAGAGACAAGAAGGTGAATTTCGAGGAAAATATTAACATTCGCATAGAAAATACTTGTATAGTTAGAATGGAAGATGGAATAAAATATTCATGGATTAACCGCCACCTCCCCCTTCTAAAATATATGTATTACCTTAGTCTATAGTCTCCTACTAATTTATTTAAGAATGGATCCTTGCCTTTTAGAATAGAGAGTGCTAGTCAGAGTTTAGTAGTTTACATCAGTTGAAAAATTACATCTGGATAAGGGAATCGAACTGGGGATAGATCAGTGGTATGGAATTGGAACGCTGAGTTAAGGGTCCCTGGGTTCGTTTTACATCTCCAGAAATACTTTTTCTTCTTCTTTATTCTTTATAGGTCTTTGGCCCGTTCCATCCCAAATGCTTTAGAGGCTGTCCTTAGATCTTCGCCTTGGTCTTCCAGCTCTTCTCCTCTTTGGAGGTCTTTCATCTATTTCTTTTTTGACAACTCTGTCTTCTTGAATCTTGCTATCCATTCAGCGATGGGGTTTATATGTAAATATTCTCTTATGTTTTCATTTCTTTCTCTGTCTAGTAGCGATTTATTAGTGATTTCCCTCAATACTCGCTTCACTGCCGGTCCCAAGCCAGAGTTCCTGGGTAAGGCTAAATTCCTACCCGGAATAAAAATATTAAATATCTCAACGAATCAAGGAGTGCTTGTTCAACTAAATAAAATATACCAGTGACAACTTTATCCGTAGTCTTAGATTATTCCATCCTCACTAAGTTAGGGTAAGTTCGTTTGGAGTTATCTATAAACCATATTACGCCCTTTTATGACCTATTTTGATCCTCCCCTCCCTCTTCCTCCCCAAGTAACACAAAGAAGCCTGACCACCTCCCCCCTACAACCTGTGTTAAGTAACTCTTCACATCAAGAGTAAATGTCACTCTTTCATAGGGAAGTTATCTATAAGTATGTTTAACAACGGTGAAAGCTTGAACTATGATATTATTTTGTCGACATTATAATCTAAGTATAAAATCTGTGTACTTTAATGTACCCACCCTCGCCCCATGTAACATCTTGTAGATATTACAGCTGACCCCTCCCCCATATAACACCTTCTAGATATTAGAGCTTATCCCTCCCCCCATGTAACACCTTGTAGATATTACAGCTGACCCCTGCCCCCATAAAACACCTTGTAGATATTAGAGATTACCCCTCTCCCCATGTAACATTATAAATACTTTTTTTAGCACCAAGTTTTATTTCCCGTTTAGGTTATATGAGCTTAGGTCTATGCACTAATTATACTAATGGTTTTAGGGATGAGATATATTATATTTATAAGAAGTGTACTCGCATTTGCGTGAATGTAGGTAAAATCCTCCTCAATACACCCGACCGAGATTCGAATCTCGATCTCCCCGCCATTGGCAGTCTAGTCTACTGCGAGAGTATCGCGTTAGACCACGCGGCCACCGAAACGGGTACGTAGACATTAGAGCTCAACCCTCTTAACAGCGTTACGTGGTTTTATGGACGATCTCTTAACAGGCTTACAATTAGCCAGGAAATTCCTAAACCGGTTTTTAGAAATTTGAATATCAGTGCTGGAAGAGACACACGTTCACATACACTATATTAATCTTAGTCACAGCGTGTAATCAAACCAGAGGCCCTTTATAATTTAAAGTGGCCCTCCCGGCTGACCCCCACCTCTGTGATGTTCAGGAATTCCTATGGAAGGAGGAGCTGGGAAGAGGAGTGTGTAGCTAGCTATTACACACACAAAGATATTGCCTTGATAACCTTACAAAGCCATTGATTATAAATTAGAAGAGAGAATACGTGCATATTTTCCCATTACTTGAGGAACACAAGTCAATCATACTCTGCCATATCCGTTCACAAAATAAAGTAATACATGAAGTAAGATTTGACAGTGTTTCTACAGCTATTGATAGGGGAGGGTCGGTGATCTGGTGGTCTAGGGGTAAGGTGTCAGACTTCTGTGTTGGGGGCCCGGGGTTCAATCCTCGGTCCCGGTATATATTTATCTGACTACCAAACCCTTCCTTCACCTCTGACAAGACGTGTATTAATCACAACTTGTGAATGTGAGGAATGCCAGGCCTCCACCGTGGTTCGGATTCCACGTTAAACTGTAGGTCCTTCATTTAATCTCACAATCACCCTACCATTACACATTAGCGTAATTGCGTATAACCCGAACGGGTAGTAAGACGCAGTGCTAATAATAATAATAATAATAATAATAATAATAATAATAATAATAGGGGAGGACCACTGGATGAAAGTTATGTGTACTGGGAGAGAAACTAAGCCCTGGGAGAATGGTGGTCGTGATGGTTGAGGTGGGGTTAAGAGGGCATGTTTGACAATAGTTTCGAGGAAATAAAATAATTTTAAAGTGATTTTATTTTAGGTAATAATCTATTAGTACTATAGATTCTTGCAGTAGACTAGACTGTCGTTTACGTGGAGATCGAGGTTCAAATCTCGGTCGAATGTAAGCCTAATGAGGTGTTTTTTTCCTCCAAAAATGGATTTCTACTCTCTCTCTCTCTCTCTCTCTCTCTCTCTCTCTCCACAAAAATGTGGGTACACTTACTTTAAATATAACCTTCTTCATTCTTAAAACCATTAGCGTAATTAGTAGATAAGCGTATAACCCGAATGGGTAGTAAGACGCGGTTCTAAAAAAAGATACTATAAATGCAAGAGAAAAAAATAAATTTTTAAATGAAATATTGAAAAAAAATCATTCGACATTATTAATGTGTTAATTGGGAACACTTTTAACTAACAATAAAGGTATTAAAGTGGAAATTAGGAAAATAAAATAGTTTCAAAATATATTGAAATGTGGAGGGGTAGGTAGTTCAAGGTTAAAATATCTGTTGGGTACACAATACACTGAATAAAACACGTTTAAAAAACAAACAAAAAAAACAGCGGAATTTTCCCACGAATAATGCAAGCGTAAAGACCGTTTAATAATGAACTTGAAATTTCTTATCCTTCCTTATATTTTAAATTATGGGGTAGATAAATCTGAAAATGTAGAAACAATCATTTAGCGAATATATACATTGACAAAAAAAAAAATAGCTATAACCTGACAGTCATAAATAATAATGTCATAGCCTGAAGGCACTTTTCTTTTAATTAATCACAAACATTTAACGCGAATAAATATAAATTTGAAACGGTTGTTTTTAGAATTTGTGGTTTTTTACAAAATATATAGAAAGTAATAATTTAATTTCCAAAATATTTTTTGTAAAATTAAAAAAATAAACGAAACATAGTTTAATTAATTCGCTAGCCTCGACTTATTCTTGCAAAAACGTACCTCCACTAAAGTACAAAACAAGCAATTTTTGTCAAACGCAATCTATAGCGCCATGTTTAGTAATCCAATGTATTGCTATGAATATTAATGAGAATCGTGAATTAATGAGGAGTTGTGAAGGCATTATTAACTCTAAGAATGAATAAGTAAATTTTTGCGTAGAGAAATTGAGTCAACCTTGAATTTTAAATTGTTACCTCCGTGAGCGAAATAACCTGTTGAATTACGTTGTCTTAAATATGCGTGTATCAAATCTGATCAAAATGCACGACACATCCGTTTTATTTTATATTTTTTATCCTAGGTATTTAACGTGCGATTATTTCTGAACAGACTGAAACACACAACTTTTAAATTAACTTAAATCTAAATCACAATGAAAGGGGACACCCAAATTTCACCCATGATAATTTTTACAGCCATGCCGGGAATTTAACGCACGACCCTTATCTCAGTAGGAAGACACGCTACTTGTTACCACGTCTTACTACCCACTCGTGTTGTAAGCATATGTAATACTTACGCTAATCTGTTAAAGATAAGAAAGGCTACATTTAGAGGAAGTTTACCCACATTTGCATGGAGAGAGAGTGGAAACCCACTTAGTAAAAACCACTATCATTACACCTAACCAAGATTCCAACCCCGATCTACCCGTCATCTACAGTCCAGTATATTGCTAACATAATGAGGCAACCGAAGTAGGTGGCTCTCAATTCATCACTAAGAAAGAGGAAGCCTCAATTTTACTGATGAAGCCTTTATTTACCATAATATAGAATATAACCCAGAACCATTAAGGGGGCACCTACTGGAGCACTGAGATGACTTACAGACGTCCAAAAAATCCCGCGTTACATAAGAAATGAATTGTCATTTCATAACAAGGTTCTCGCTAAGATGGAGTTGAAATATAGCAACATGTCTCTATAGGAATAAAAAGGAGATTTAAAGTTTTACAATTTTTTTAAAATAAACTTAACCCATTTTTCAAAGACGTTTTACGTGAAATGTGTCAATTATAAGAAACAGATTTAGCCTTCCTTAAACAAATTAATTCATTTTTTAACCAGATCACAAAAGCCATGTGTTAGATAGTTGACTATTTTCTTGAGAAATACCGCCTTGTGAGTATATTACCCTTTAGGAAAGTGGCGCATCTAGCTCAGAAGATAAACAAGTAGTAAACTATTAAATATAAACTATATCTAGCCTTCTTAGTCACTGGAGCTGGCTTACCACATGAGAAGGTTCCAAGAACAAATATTAGGACTATATTATCCCAAAGCATGCGGTACATCTATTGACGGATTTAAAGAAGCCGAGGCAAAGCACTTGCACCAAACCAATGCCATGTATTTGCGCAAGGGTACGACTAATCCCTCAAAGGGATTCACGTGCAGAAGCTAGTGTCGTCCTGGTAGCTAATATAACTAGTTTCAAAGCACTTTGAAGCCACCTGATCAAATAAGTACCTAGTAGGATCGTTATCTGACAGCGGGAAAATTGCCAAAGGGCCGTAGGAGCGACACATTCCTCGGGAAATTCGGTTAGTAGCACACTTAAATAAAATTTTAATACATCCTTTCAAGACATTACATATTTTATCTCCTCGAATGAGGTATACGATCCCTCCCCCCTTTTTCAGGCGAATGCTCGTGCATTACTTCTTAACATTTTTTACTTTGTTGTGCCACATCTTACTACCCTTCCAGAATCCGTCCATGTAGTGTAGTGGCCAGTGCGCCTGGCATCAAATCTAGGGGTCAATTGTTCGAATTCCCACAGGTATATTGGGTACTTTTTATCTTAAGAGGAATTATCCCAATAGTCACCAGGGATAATTAGCCTTAAGTTAGGTTTAGGACTCCCACTGGCCCCACACCTCCATAATCACTATCATCACTTCATCTCGTTGCGGGTATGACGTGTAGACAACCTCCTGGGCAAAGCTCTGTGCCACCAGTGTGATAAATAGTCTACATACAGGCGACCGAATAGGATGCCATGTCCCTCCCGGTCAGTAACGCTTTGAAAAAGATCTTCCAGACTATCCACATATTAATTAGACTAATGGTATAGTGGGATAAGGATGAAGAAGGTGAAATGGAAGAGGACGTGATAAAAGGCCAGTGCTCTTGTAGTTTTTGTGTCAAAAAAAGTTTTTAGCCGAAATAAATAAAATTTTGCTCTAGTACAAACATAGAATTTAATTTTCTTCACACGTTGATATCAACAGTTCCTTAATATCTGTCATGAGCATGGTGGCATTATATAACAAACTTTTTAAATGAAGAGAAAAAAGTTCTCATTAAATTCCAGAACACCCTTGACAGATATTCAAGAAATTTTGAGGTCACCATGTGAAGAAAATTAAACTTTATGTTTGTACTGAAGCAATAGTTTGATTTATTTTGGCCCAAAAAAGTTTTGCTATAAAAACTGCAAAAACACTGTCTTTTTCTCTCGTACTTTCCATTACACCTTAAGAGACGATGGAGGTAAAATGGAAAATCTAATTGTGGGTGGAGGGGGGGAAGGGACCTCAGTAAACCCATCCCGGATTCGAACTAAAAAAACCTCGTCATCAGCAAACCGGGAAAGACGAATTTGACGTTAGTTCGCATGCACCCGAATGCGATTGGCCGAAATTTTAAGTCATTCATACTCCTTGGACTAAAGGTTAAAACACAGGTCTTCCAATAAAAAAACAATTAGTCGTATCCGTAGCTCAGTTGGTAGAACGTCCACCCCATTGTACAGAGAGCTCCTGTTTAAATTCTTGGCTTGATTGAAAGATTTATTAATGGTAAAATTTGGGCGTCTTCATTCATAATAATGAGCTAACTGTTGGGGGAATAGTTTCTGTGTTGGTTTTAGAGATTAATTAGTTTGTAAATCACCTGCTTTGGTGGCCACATGATCTTAGGCGTCACTATAGTGTTGGACCGGACTGCTAATGACAGGGAGATCAGGGTTCATATCTCGGTTGCGTGTAGTTAGGTTTTTCCAAAATGATTTTCCACTCTCCATTCACAAAATGTGGGTACACTTTCTCTAAATTCAACCGTTCTCATCCCTAATTCCTTAGTGTAATTAGTGTATATGTGTATAACACGAACATTTAGTAAGGCGCGGTTCTACAAAAGAAAAAGTCTGTAAATCGTGTCCTGATAGGGGCGCACCCGGAAATTTACTTTCGGGGAATGAGGGGCCACAAAAATTGCCGAAGGTATTATTTATGTATTTTTTCCAAAAATATATTTTAGGGTTCTTTTAACGTCGGTAGAACTATTGAATATATTAAGTTAACTAAGTTTTGTTTCAAAATCTTTGCTCTTATTTGGACACGTCTTCAGGTATTTTATATTATAGTTATCCCTAATTTGTTTTAAGATTTTACTAACATTATTTTCGATCGGGTTGGGGAGGTAGGGGTTGTAACTGCCCAAATGGATCGCCCTCCCTTGCCTTCTGGGACCACCAATGTGCCCTGATATAGTGAATTGGTTCATAAAGTGCGCGCTAGTTACCCATAGTAGTTATGATACCAATTAAATCCACAGCCCACTTTCATGGTCAAATGGTCTAAGGTGTCGAGCTAACAATAATCTGGACTGATAATAATGTAGAGTTCAGAGTTCGAATCCTAGTTGGGTCTACTAAGGGTTCCTAAACGGCTTTCTACTCTCCCTCCACGCAAGTGCGGGTATACTTCCTTTAAGTTCAACCTCCCTCATCCCTAAAACATTAACGTAACTAGTTTGTATGCATGTAACTCAAATGGGTAGTAAGACGCGATCCAAGGGGAAGTAGTGTTCAAGCTGTGTAAGAGGGTATAGGAGGGGGAGAACAAACTTTATAATATCCATTTTCAGCTAATTAATAGATCACGGGTGTATTTATGAGTTAAACCAGTTCTGCCATTAATTTTGCAACCACCACGTAATTATTATCGTAAGTACGACTCTAACTTACGTCACGCGAGGTAAGGACTGCTATTGTCTGTCCACGACAAGGTCAACACCCGTAGAATATCTTTACTGACATCACGTGGTAACCAAACATTCTTTGTCAACAAATATACAAATGTCTGTAAATTACTCACCCCATTAGAATTATTAATATATGAGTATTTGTGATCTTAGGAGCTATCTTAAAACTGTTGGCGGTAATTGATACCACGACACTAGATTTTTTTTCTTACTTCATATATTATCTCATCTTTACTTTCTTTGTAACCCACGGATATAGAAGTATTGTGATCAACTAAAAAAAAAATCGAACCGGAGATTTTGAAAAATATTGACGTTTCATGAACACTAAAACCGAAGAAGTGGTATTTGTTTTGCCGTCTGTCTGTATCTCCGACTAGTGCCCAAACAATTTTACCAACAGGACTAAGACTAATTGTTATCTAGGGTTTTCATAAGGTTTCCATGAGGAATTTTATGGAGTCAGATATCCAGCCCTAAGGATAGCATAGTGAAGGGAATAAAGAGAGAGAAAAAAAAAAGATTTTCTCCAAATTTGCAATTTTTATTAAATTTTGTTTCTGAGTAATGTTTAACATTACATACAAAATTGATATTTTTCATTTTTCCATGAACATTTCTTTGAGGGGTAACCTACTACATTTATGTAATTATTTCCAAATTTGATAATATCTCCACAACTATTTGAGATAAGAAATAGCTTACCATTTTAAAGTTGTAGTACAATTAAAAATTTAAAAAAAATAATTTTTAATCAGATTTTTATAAAACAAGTAATTTCTTAGCTATAAGCCATGAAGTATTTTTATGGAGTGCTTTGAATTATGAAATTGATTGTTATACTCTTTGGTGACCAAATAGGCTCCTATTTTCTTAATGTTTCTGTAACATTATATACTATTTCATATATAATCTTTGGTGGAGTGTTTCTGCAACAGTGTATATAATTTAGTTTCACAAATTCTACTAATTTTTGGTAAATGTTTCTATTTTAAGATTAAAGAGAGAGAGAAAGTATGTGCGGTGCACCGTTGCATTTATTTAATTTTCATTTATTTGAGGTATTTAAAGTGCACTTTCTGAAATGAATGATTATATCAGCAAACACGACTTATAAACTTATTTAATCTAGGGTAGACACAACACCCAGCCCCCGACCGTTAATGCATCACTTTGAAAGGGTAAACGAACATTTCAACAATGATTAAATTTTAGGTCATGCCGGGAATCGAACCCGGGAACCTTAGTTCAGTAGACAGACACGCTATCGACTGAGATGAGGTGTCGGACTATATTATATTAAAATATTTTAAAATATCTCTGATATCAAGAATTAATTGAGGCCTATAATGAGGTGAATATTTTATGGATATCCTCAGTATGACATGTGTCACATTTTATAATAGTACTATTTTTTTTGGCTCTTTTTTTTTCTAGCATCGCATATCACAACCCGTTCAGTTTATACGCTTATGTACTAATAATTACGCTAATGATTTTAGGGATTAGGAAGGTTATAGTTACAAGAAGTGTATCAGCATTTGCGTGGAGGGAAAATGAAAAACCATTTTGGAAAAACCACCCTCATTACATCAGACCTAGAGTCAAATCTCAATCTCCCCGTCATCGGTAGTCTAGTCTATTTCTGGAGTAGCGCCTTGGACCGTCAAGAAATTTTGAGGTCACCATGTGAAGAAAATTATATTCTATGTTTGTACTGAAGCAATATTTTATTTATTTTGGCAAAAAAAAAAAGTTTTGCCATAAAAACTGCAAAAATACTGACTTTTAGGCATCCCCTTCCATGCCACCTTAAGGAATATTACTGATTTTGGTTCTAGTCTTTAAATTAAGCATAGTTTAATGATGCTTTTAGAAATTTGAAATAATCCTACGAATAATTTGCTTGAACGCTTTTGTTCAAAATGTGTATCTCATGAGGGTTTAACAGGGTAAACGAGAATATGTGTGTTTTTTTAATATAAAAACCGTATTTGAGAATAGTTTGTTGATAACATAATTTAAAAAATGTAAATATATTTTTTAAATGGTTAAAACAATCTTTTTTTCAAAATGTATTTATTAAAAATTTCTTAAATGATTATCAATATAACGTGTGTTTTTCTGAGTACAATTTTTTTCTGGAATTTCGGGTAGTATACTAATAGCTTATTTTTGAATTTTTTTTTCACTAACTATACTATACCATATGAAAAAGTATGTACGATCATGTTAAATTTTTGCTTTCTAATTCCCACTCTCCTGACTCGCAAATGCGGGTACATTACCTTTTAAATAATCATAATTTTCTTACCAGTAAATTACGTATTACGTAGGATGGACCATTAGACGCGCTAGTCAAATATAATGGTCAACTATTTTTTGTAGCGTATTTGAAAATTACCCCACCTAAACAGTTTTTATATTAACACTAGATTACTTTTGTTTATGACGTCATATTATGTTCCGCTGCAATAAACGAAACGGGTTTAAATTATTGGTTTCTTCCCGTCCGCTCTGAGCACCAACACATTTCCATAATCGTGGCTATTCACTTGTTTTGCGAGGTTTTTTGCTCTCGACCATAAAAATAAAACTTCCACAGTTACTATTTTAGCACCACGTCTTACTTCCTGTTTGGGTTGTATACCTATGTACTAATTACATTAATGGTTTTAAGGATTAGGAGGTTATATTTATATGAAATGTACCCTCATTTGCGTGGAAAATCATTTTGGAAAAATGACCCTCAGTACAACCAACCGTGATTTGAACCGTGAACTCTCCGGCATTAGTCTAGTCTACTGCGAGAGTAGCGCGTCATATCTTGCGACAATCAAAACGGGTATACTGGATGCTCATCTTTTTTTTTAAAAAAAATTAATTAAATCATAACTACGTGGAAATGAGTCTCAGCTTCTCAAGCGCGCTCTTTGAATATACCTGAAAAATAAAAAGAGTTCACTTAGCGAGAGCGAGTTTTTGGTTTGTGTTGTTTGTGTTGACGTGACTTTAAGGGGCTACTTCAGCAAATGAGTTCTATTTTAACGTTTGGTTTTATTTAAAAAAAATCTATTTGAAACTTATTTAAAAACTAACAACGCAAATTACTGCTAGATAAAAACTGTTTTATATGACGTTGCAGTTAAACATTCCATTCTTTAAAATAAATTAATATTACCGTTATTAAATATTTTCTCGTAAAACGTAATTATCTATATTTTATTAAAAGTGAACTGATATTGATATTCTACCCACGGGTGAAATTATTCTAAATAATTAGCGTAGTTCATTTTTCCTTACTTTTTTTTAGCACCGCGTCTTACCACCCGTTTGGGCTATACGCGTATGTACCAATTACACTAATGGTTTTAGGGATAAGGAAGGTTATATTTGTAGGAAGTGTACTCGCATTTGCGTGGAGGGAGAGTGGAAAACCCGCCCTCAGTACACTCGACCGTGATTCGAGCCTCGATCTCCCCGTCATCGGCAGTCTAGCCTACTGCGAGAGTAGCGCGTTAGACCACGAGGCCACCGAGGCGGGTCCTTAGTTTATCATAAGAAACTATCTATGTCAATAAATCTTTAAAATAATGGATTGGCCCTGGGTGGTGGGAATGAAACGCGGGTAAAGTCCGTGTTTTGACAGTTTTTAGATCCTTTCAATATAATTTTCTACATATTTTAATGTCAACAATTCACGGCAATTGATCAGGGCATTTTCCTTTCGTATCAAAAGTTTTTGGTCAAATTCTGCACATGACAAATACAAATATGTTGGCATTATTACGTGAAGAAAATTCAGCTAAATTTATTGATTGAAGCAACATTTTATTTATTTTAAACTAAAGAGTGTTGTGCTATAAAAAAATATTGTGAAAATAATGGACCTAAACTTTAACCTTCCTTATCACCTTAAGAGGTCACGCTAGATTGTATACAATTGTATTGTTTGACATACAGGCCAAAAGATATCAGCACTGTCGCTAGTCCAATTTTATCTTTATACTTACATGTTAGACATTCCTATCTCTCTTATCCACAAGCATTGGACCGAGTGACACTAGCTGGTAATTTAACGGGCTCAGAGGGGTTAAAATAATTGTCGAGGTTGAAGGTCAAATTTCTCTCGACTTAACGTTGATGTATACCTTCGCATCTTTAAAACATTTCGAAGGAATATTAAGACTTTGATGTATTGAGAGTAAACATCTCACTAAACATGACATATTTCAACATGCAACAATAGTTATAGCAGCTACTAAGTAGTATTTTAACAAAGATGAGTGATTGAAATACATTATAGCATTAGTAAGGATAGATATATTCAAATATATCAGCATATAGTAATACAGTGAACTTTGCTTTTTTTTTCACTTTCACATATCATGAGGAAGTATTATAATCGTGAAAATTTTCAGCCTCGAGACTATGATGAATCTATTCGTTTTATCTGTGTCTGAACCCAAAAAAGTAGATTTTACCATTCTGTCTGTATGTCTGTCCATACCACTTGTCCCCATGACTGCCCATCTGTCCGTTTGTCCCCATGTATATCTACCTGTCTTTGACCACAGATCTGAAACGATTTTATGACAATATGGCAATACCTCAGAACATTTTTTATTTTGATCCTAACCCTCAATCAAATTAAGGGTCGCTTACTAATAAGGAATTTTGTCGAATTCCAAACTCGTTGAAAATGGCTTTAACGATTTTGTTCAAAATGTTCATCTGTGGAGCGTTTGACATGATAAATAAAACTGTATATGTTTGTGGAAAAATTTACTTAATGGTAGTTTAATAGTTGACTTTTCAAAACATGATTTTATAAAAACGGCCTAGCAGTTTGGTTAAAAATGGGTGTCTGTTAAGATTTCTACCATTATAAATAATTATGTGTATTTGTTTTCTGAAAAAATCATTTAGTAGTATGTTACCAATTAACGAATTTTGAAAATAGCTCTCAATATTTTGTTCAAAATTGTTATTTAGAATCTATTTTACATGATAAATACAGACTTTCCCATGATAAGTTCATTTAAAGGTAATTAGCGTACAAGAAATTTTAGAGAATTTAAAATATTTCGAAAAAAAGGCCTTTAAGAATGAATTCAAAATTAGTATCCGGGAATAGTTTTTCATGATAAATAAGAATATATTTTAATTTCAAACACAAATCATTTGAGAGTAGTCTACAAATAATTGATTTAAAAAAATGTTTCAAAATTTTTTTTTTAATCTTTGTTAAAATTTAAATTGGAAAAATTATTCAGACGTAGTTTACTGAAAACATATTTTTGAAAATTTTGTTCAAAAATTTAATCTTCAGAATGAGAAAGTTTGTGCGATTGTGTCGTTTCATATATTTTATATAAATCCTTCTTTATACATATATGTAAATAATGGATAATTTAAAAATTAAAATAAGTGTAATGTGAAAACAGCAACAATGTTAAATTTTGACTTCTTCTTTGTTTAGAATATTTCAAGTTTCACTTCGACTTCGCTTTACATTTTAAAAGTGACCTTCGAACACCCCCTACTAGAAATGTAATAATTATAAAATATTATATTAATAATTATTAAAGTAATGAAATGAAGAGTTGCATCAAAACATTCCATTTATTGAAGAGGAGGAAGGGAAAAAAATATCTAAAGCATTAGCGTCACACAATATCAGGTAGATTCCATAACAAAGCATATAGCTTTATGATAACATTTTTAGTTTAAAAACTTACTTTATTGAAACCTAAGAAATTAGTTTGTATTAAGAGTAAATATTTTTTTATTCGTGATGAGAATAAAATAAACAGAATAGATCGTAGACCTTTAAACACATTTTAATTTTTGTTTTATCCTTGTTAATTGCTGATAAATTCTTTAAATTCAATATAAATATATGTTATTTACTGGGGTAGCCAAAGATTGCTATTAAAGTCGTCCCCCGCCCCCCCAAAATATACTAGGGTGGGGGGAGAGGGAGACGTACAATCTGGTTTGTGGCCAGAATGGAGTTTAACTATGTGCCCTGCATCCCCCATCCTGGGTGTGTTTCACTGAAATGGGCCCAAAAAAACACCCTCTTCACTTTCCCCCCTCTCCAACAGTAGCGACAAGATGGCGAAGCTCCTAAAGGAGGTGTAACCTTAAAGGTGGTGTTTCCTGTTTCGGGTTTTTACGCACCTATACTTCCACGACAATTACCTCAAATTTTAACTTGGTAGTTCATCGGGAACTGCATAAAATCTTCTTGACAGATACATACACAGTATATATATATATATTAATATAGACAGATACACTATTATACATTTATTAACATAGATATACAATTAGCTTGGATGAATAATAAGACTCGAAGCACTTGAAAAGCTATGAGAAAATAACATTAGCCTTTAAAAGTTATATAACCTAATTATAATAAGGATGGGACCAAAAATTAATTTATTTTTATATCTAAAAAATTATATATATTCAAAAACATATAATGGCAACATGTCTTACTCTTAAATGTAATTTGGTATTCAAATATTACCTATGTGATAAAAAAAACTAAAAAAAACTACTAGGAATGTATACTTGCTTGAAAAGTCACCCAAAAAATACCACGAGGAAAACACATTAATTCCTTGTAAACATAGAACTAACCTAACTCAACCTAACAGATGAATATGAACATAAATCACCACGCGCTGCTATGCATTCATGCTAATGACGCTCGGAATTAAGTGATCTATAAAGTTAAAAAAACAAAAAAACAGGACTGGTCTAACGGGTCACGCCCAAGTGTTGTTTGGGGCCCGAGGGATCATGTCTACCGGACACAAATCTTCTTTGTGTTGAGGTTTAGTGAATTCGTGTTTGTGACATAATGAGGCGTTCAGGTGGCACAGAAGTCGTTTTCCCACGATACTGACACGGGGATTATTTCAGCAATAATTTAATTAAGGTGAGAAGTACACTAGGTTTAAATAAAAAACGGAATCGTTTCTAAACTTGACTTATTCACTGTAGTCCAATTATCATGAGATATTGATAGATATTATCAATACCTATAAAATAATAGTAAAATCCTTTTAGGTGGTCGAATGGTCTATAAGGCATCACACTCACAATAGACAACTGCTGATGACGGTAAGATATATGGGTTCAAATCCCGTTGCGGTGTATTGATGTTTTTTCCTTCAATGGTTTTCCAATTTCCATCCACTCAAAAAGTGGCTATACTTTCTATAAATTCAACGTTTCTCATCCTTAACACACTAGCGTAGTAAGTTTTTTTTGCACCACGTCTTACTACCTGTTCAGGTTATACGCATATCTACTAATTATGCTATTGAGTTAGGAATGAGGAAGATTGAGGTAAGAGGAATTGTACCTGCATTTGCGTATAGAGAGAGTTGAAAACAATTTAAGAAGAACACCCTCAGTACACCCGACCAGGATTCGAACCCTGATCTCCTAGTCATCGGCAGTCTAGTCTATAGCGAGAGTGACGCCTTAGATCATGCGGCCACCGAAGCAGCTTGTAATTAGTTAATATGCTTATATCACTAACTGGTAATGAGATCCCGATTAATCGGCCATGATATAGGCACTTAAATTTGTACTTACAAGAATTATTAATACAAAACCAATTTCTTATTACAAATTTAAGCATAATTAGTGGCGTTGTGAATCCAATCCAAGGCGAACAGCTTAAAGGCTGGCCTACTTAATTTATTATGAGGTGGATTAAATGAATTAGTTGAAAAATGAAAGATGGTGTGCTGTTGACTATCTACGTTCCGATTTTCATAAGAAGAGTCTTATTACAAGATCTACTATCATATAAGACAGGTTTTATCATGTCAAAAATGTACCAAAACATTTATAGTTAGTTGTTTTAAAATTAAAAAATCCATAAGACTAATCCTAATATCACTGTTGTCCAATAAATAATGCAGAAAGTTGCACTTAGATACGTTTTATTTATATCTGAATCGTATATTTAATTTCCCAGTCTATCGGTCGTGAGATGCCTACTTAAGTGCACGAAGATATATTTTTTTTTAAACACGTGAGGCTGTGGTGCTATAATAATTTTAGATCCAGAAGGGATTAAAATCACAGCTTGCAGATGATTTATTTATCACTGTCGAAGTCATCCACAGGTTTGGTTCCTTTCGCCTTTCACATAATCTGTTGTGACCACTTTTGGGTCTTAATTTATAATTCACTTTATTCTTGGAGGTCTCTTGCAGTGTGTTTTACAGTCCAATTTTCATAGAAAAAAGCTTTGACAAAAAAAAATTAAGATAAAATTGATTTTATTATTATTATTTGAGGCGGTGGATAGCAAGACTTTACGTGAAAGTAGATCTAATAACATTTCTAGCCGTCAGTATTTTTTTTTTTAGAGTATGCCAACAATATTTGTCGACTGGACATTTTTGGTCTTCTACTGGAAATGGCGGATACGTAGCCATCTTCTGAGCCTGGGGTACCATGTAGGTACGGTTGGTTATATCGTCCCGATGAGACGATGAGAAAAATGGTGATAATTATGTGGTGCCAGTAGAAGTCTTAAACCTAACTTAAGCCTAATTAACAAGACCATGGCAACAAATTTTTTTAGCACCGTGTCTTACTACCCGTTCTGATTATACGCTTGTGTACTAATTACATCAATTGTTTTAGGGATTAGAAAGGTCATATTTAGAGGAAGAGTACCCGCACTTGCATGGAGGGAAAGGGGAAAATCATTTATGAAAAACAACCCTCAGTACACCCGGCGGAGATTCGAACCTCAATCTCCTCGTTATCGGCAGTCTAGTCTACTGAGAGAGTAGCACGTTTGACCACGCGGCCACCGAAGTGGATCATACATAAGACCAATTCCCCTCCAGGAAAGATACTTATGGTATCGCAGTGAATCGAACTCTGGACCTCTAGATTAATAACCAGGAATGCTGGACCACTAGATCAAGAGACCGGCCAGCTGTCAGAGGGACCTTACTCGACGGTCCACGTGACAGTACAGGCAAAGAGAACGAGTAATCTCGGGTGGTACGACCGACCTCAAGACCTGTTTGTCCGGATTTTTGAAGGTTTCCTCTTTTTCCGAAGCCAAAGGTCTGGCAATGGGGAAATGGGTCATTTACACTCTGCTCTAATAAGCTCTAGACCTTGTAAAGAATGTTGAATTAAGCCGCAGCGAAAGTGAGAGGGAAAAAAAATTAGTTGGGAGTCGCCTCGTCAACACCCACTTCGATGGTCGCATAGTCTACGGCAGGGGTCGGCAACCTTTTAAGAATGAAGAGCTATTTTCCAAAATATGTTTTACTTTGGGGGCGCCAAGAAAAATGTTGATTTTTATATTTGAATGTTCACCTTTTATTTAAATATTTATTAGTGGCAAGTTGAGAATATACATATTTTAAATGTAATAAACAAAAGATAAACTATAATATTAACATTCTTCAGATTTAAATATTTGAGCCTCAAATTTTGAGGCATGTTACAAAGTGGGCTTATTGTTAAAAACTTATTTATGAAGATATTAATGGAATAATAAATTGAGGACTAATGATGAATAGATAACGAAGAAGTTTGATTTAAAATAATACTCGACAACCATCCTGTTATTTATCAAACAAAATTATTTCACAAAACAAATGTACAAAATTACAAAATATAAGGCGGGCGCCTAAAATCTGTCAAAAGGGCGCCATGGAACCCGCGGGAACCTCGTTTCCGACCCCTGGTCTAAGGCATCGTTTTTCAACCAGTGTGCCGCGGGAGTTGGTGGGAGGTTCAAAAAGATGCGAGAAAATTTTGAGGAATAAAAATAAATATTTTTAAATGAATGTTTACCATTAATTTTTAAAATAACATAATTATTAATATTTTATCGATAAAACTTATAAACCACCTTAATGCTCGTTCTATAATGGTATAATCTCTCCTTAAGAACTGATGATGTGCCTTTACAATTTTAGCGCCTTGTTCAGTGTGCCGTCATTTGAAAAAGGAGGTGCAGGCAACATGACTGAGTGCTCTAAGGAGCTACAATGTATCTATCTATCTCTCTCGTTGCTAGATCAAACGACGAAACTAAACGGTTATATATTTAACGGATTGAACTTTGATGTTTTTTTGAAAATTCTCACTGATGAAATTGATTTTAAAAAGCTTAATATTTAAATAAATAAATACTTTTATGATAAATATTCATTCATAGATAAATATTTCAAATACATATTGATTAAAAAATAAATAAACATATGTGATAGCTTGAAAATTTAATTATGTCTACTTTCTCGTATTCATTCATCAAGCTACATGACCTGCAACTGTCACTTTTAATATGTGTAGATACTATCTATGCGTAAAGAACACTAATAATAATATATAAAAATGTGTTCAATGTTAAACTCAAAAAATATGTTTATATTATATAAAAGATGATCCAAAAGACCATTTGTAAAAACATCAAAATAGTTAAGTGAACAGTAGACCTCGCTCTTCCCATGTTCTCATCTTTGTTACAGTTTTAACACTTCTCTTTTGCTTTCAAGTTGAAATATCTCTAATCATTTTTCATTTTTGATCAAGTTATAAAGTCTGTTCACCGTAGGAATTGTTTTCTGAAAGGCCTTTTTCTCTATCAGAAATCTATTATATAGTAGGATATTGGTAGGAAAAAAGACCTTTCAGAGAGTAATTCCTACCGTGAATGGAGTTTACATAAAACAAATTAATATTATATTCTAGAGTGCATTCATTATATTAACTGAGAAAAACTATTGACCACGTTATTAAATACGTCAAACTATCAATTAGATTTTTTTTCTAGCTAACCATATTCATACGTCGCTTCACCTATGTTCAAAAAGAGTCCCAGCAAAATTTCGTTAAAATTGGTACACGCATTTGGCAGTAATTGAGAAACAGTTAGAGACGAAATCAAGGGCGTAGAAAGGAAACTTTTCCAGGGGGCAGGAGGGTTTCCACTTGAAAGTTAACATGATAAGTATGCATTATTTTGGACACTTTTCTTAGTAATGCTTCTTACTATTCTTCTGTGTTATATGCTTATGTACTAATTACGCTAAGGTGTTTGGGATGAGGAAGGTTAATTTTATAGGAAATGTACCCAGATGTGCGTGGAGGGAGACTGGAAAAGCATTGAGGAACTACCACCCTTGGAACAAATTACCAGGTCAACATAAATTATTTTAGAACACTGTTTGAAACTTTTTAGATATTATAATTTTATTTAGAATATATAATTTAATTATTAATTAATTGTTACGGGAAAAAATTTATATACATTCAATATGGAGAGAAAAATAACATTAAATGTTAAAGTGTAATTATGTGCATATAAATATTGATATGCTATATAGCTACTATATACGTGTGATTGTTATTATAGATTATGATTTATGTATATTGTATTTTTACATAATATTCATAATCATAAACGTGATATATAAACACACACACACACAAACATACACATATTCAATTACACTAAAGCTTAATGAATTTTTTGCATGGTGTATTTGGTAGACTTAAAATTAAAGTCTATAATAAATAATTAAAGCCTTGGTTTCCACACACACAAATTGTTATGTATGGCTTTATTAAATACTAATTAAATAACCCGTTTTCACACGGGATTGTTTTATAATACGTTTCATCTTTCCAGCTCAAGCGGATTGGAATATACGGAAAACTCACCCCCTCCCAGCTTCACTCCATTAATGGTTGAATTATGAAAAATAACTAGCTATCGCCCTTAACCTAAAAAAGAACCTCCCTGCCAAGTTTCATCTTTCCAGCTCAAACGGTTGTTCAGGTTATATATACATACACAGTATTTGATAATTGCTCTAATGGGGTAGGGATGAGGAAGGGAACATTTTAGAGATAATCTACCCGCATTTGAATAGAAGGAGAGTGGGAAAGCCCTTTAGGAAAAACCACGCTCAATAGACCCAAAATTAGTTTGACATATTGCATTTTGATAGTCATATATATACTATTTTCGGTTCGAACCGTGTTGTCTTCAACAGCACAAAATATGCACTTAAGTACGAGCAAAGACAATTTATAACCGTTGACTTCAAAAAGTACTGTGTGACATGACATGACTCGAAATTGTATTGACTTCAAAAAATTATACCACGTTGGGAAAAGTTTTATACAATGCTTAATTTTTTTTTCGTGTCGGCGTACCACCCAAATCATGTTCGCGTGCCATATATTTGCCATCCCTGGCCTATACTGACATCACGATTCACGATCCCTCACAGGTAAAACGATCACACTCATACAACAATAGCGTAATTAGTACAAAAGTAACCGAACATAGTGAAATTTGGGGGAGTATAACTAATAAAAAAAGATCTCACCTCTTTTGGTGCCTCTGCTGGTGGTTCTTTAACAAGCCAGGTGTCCAGCGTATACAGTAAAACCTTGGATTGCGAGCATAATTCGTTTCTTAAACGTGTTCGTAATACAAAGTACTCGTATATCAAAGCGAATTTACCCCATAAGAAATAACCCAAAAATATTTAATCTAAAAATGATTAATACCTTTTTTTTTCGTTATTTAAATGTAACTGTACTGTAATCAAATTTATTTATTAAATTTAATGGTGGCTGGTGTGAGGTGGACGAGAGAGAGGAGAGGAGGAGGTGGGTTATAGTTTAGGTCGACTTTCACTGTCACTAACGGAATCACTGATATATGTTGGCTCACTGGAATATTTATATTTTTGTGCGACTTTAACTAAGAACCTATCCAATGACACTGCTTGGCAGACAAAGCATAACCATAGTACTACTCATATTGCAAGATATCGCTCGTTTATCAAGTTAAAATTTATTGAAAATTTTTGCTCGTCTTACAAAACACTCGCAGACCAAGTTACTCGCAATCCAAGGTTTTACTGTATTTACGTTTTTTTAAGTATTGACATTTTTATATAATTAACTAACACTAATATTTATTACATTAGCAACAACCAACAAGCCAATAGTATCATAATATTGAATCCTTTCTCCAAAACAACATACCGACACAACACACAACCTTGCAATACACTCAACACTGTACTAACTAGTAATGCGGTACTGTTCAAAGTTTATAAATGTTTTCAAAATGTCCATAGTTACAAAACAGTGCTTTGTTAAAAAGTAGGTGTGTTGAAAGAGAGGCTGGGGGAATCCAGGTATTCAGCCTACATAAACTGCCGACTTTATTTCTGACAATTGTGCTCTTATTTAAGCTGCTCTTTCCGCTTGTTGATTCATAAAGTACGATTTTACAATTGATAGCAAAAATATTTACCTAATTTTCTCGGACCCCACAACTCGACTCATATCAAGAAACATCCTTTGTTTCTCAATACATGTTTTAATGTAGACAAAAAAATAAAAAGTATTTGAAATGTTGGCAGAGATAATTTTACAATCTGAAGTTCTACGAGTTTCATATAGAAGGTGAATTTTAAAATAATAACTAACTAGTATTTGGTTAAAGGCATTTGCATTAAACTGTAGTAAAAGTAAAGAGCTATATCTTGTTAATTTTTTTATATATATATGTGGACCCCTCTGTTTAACACATTCCGGGGGGGAGGGGTCTGCACCCCCAGGTCTCCCACGCTTTCTACACCCTTGGACGAAATGTCAAACGGTAAACCAGAGCCTTCATTCCTTTCAATAAATCATGATTATAAATATAGTATAGAATATATTAAATAATCTTCTTTAAACCAACAACCCGAAGGCTGGTTTGATGTGATTTCTATCCATCTGGAGCTGAGCATGCACTCAGCAACTCAGCTGGTTAGTGCTGCCTGCACCATCTGGTAGAAATCCCTTGCAATAGGTGAAGTCACAAAGTGTGATGTTTCGTTATTGCCTTCCAAACTGATTTTATAATAGCGATCGCGAAAGAGCTACACATTTTTCCAGGAGAGTTATTTTCATGTAGGTTAAAGTATTCTTGTACATGCTCCAATCAACATCGAACCCATGGCTTTACTTGTCCACCAAAATAAGTTGTGATACAAATTTTTATAGCTCAAGAAAAATCCGTTGACCTCATCCCACGAGTAATGAAGCAATGAAAGACTATCAAGTTCGACTATATTAAAGAAAAACTATAAATATATAATATTTTCTTAAATTACATATATTTTCTTAAATTATATAGCATATATATATACATATACAATAGTAAGGCATATAATAACTATTGTCTTAAATTATGTAATTATATTTATATAAAAATAACTGTAAAATTATTTACACTTAATTATAAAACTTTTTTCTATCAAATTTAATAATTGATTCGTTTTTTGGCCCAGCCTAGGATCGAACTTGGTATCATTCTCAATAGACAGATGGACAATCGACTAAGATAAAAAGGAGGTAAATAACCCTAGTTTTCACAAAATTTTGTGCTAACATCACCGGTAAAGAGTTCCCTTGCTTATACGGCTGCCACCATGGGTGGTTTAGCTCGTAGTTTCAGAAATCAATACGCGATAGGTCCAGTTTGAGGTTTGGCAGATTAACGAGTCCAGCCTTTAACAAAGCAGTGACCCGCCTCGGTGGTGTAGTTGGCTAACGCGCTAGTCGTGTTGAGCTCGAACGCCGAGGACGGGGAGATCGAGGTTCGAATCTCGGTCGGGTGAACTGGGGGTGGTTTTTCCTAGATGGTTTTCCACTCTCCATCCACGTAAATGCGGGTTCACTTCCTCTAAATTCAACCCTCCCAATTCCTAATCCATTAGAGTAATTAGTACTTAAGCGTATAACCCGAACGGGTAGTAAGACGCGGTGCTAAATATTATTATTATTATTATTATTATTATTATTATTATAACAAAGCAATGTACACTTCGTTCACCATGAACGGTATAAGACTTAAAGTCTGTTCACTGTAGGAATTGTTTTCTGAAAGGCCTTTTTCCTTACCAGAAAGCTATTATATAGTAGGATATTGGTAAGAAAAAATACCTTTCAGAGAGCAATTCCTACCGTGAATGGAGTATACATTTACTTGATTACACCATGACCATATCTTAAAATCCACACCATGTTGTAAAAAGCACTAGAACAATCCTACCTTGGCCATATAAAGACTACAGTCTACACTATGGCCCCATCTTACGGGACATACCTTTATTGATTACACTATGGCCCTATATTATAAGCTATGCCATAGAGAAAACAAGAAAGGTAGCTGAGTGTACCACTATTTTATATTATTATTATTATTATTATTAGCACCGCGTCTTACTACCCGTTCGGGTTATACGCACTTACGCTAATGTGGTATGGTAGGGTGATTGTGAGATGAAATGGAGGACCTACAGTTTAACGTGGAATCCGAACCACGGTGGAGGCCTGGCATTCCACACTCTTGTCAGAGGTGAAGGAAGGGTTTGGCAATCAGATAAATCTGTGCCGGGACCGAGGTTTGAACCCCGAACCCTCAGCACAGAAGTATGACACCTTACCCCTAGACCACCAGGTCACCCCACTATCTCATAAATCCAACATAAAGGAACGTGGTAAGGTAGCAGTGTTACCTCGACTGATAAAACTATGGTCTTATCCTATAAGCCACACCTTAATGGAACCAAGTAGGATTGCAATCCTGCCTTGACTGATTACACTACGACCTTATCTTTTAAAATAAGCTATAGTGGACAAAAAAACAGAGTAAATTGCTTCCTTTAGGTGTAAACAATACATGGATTTATTCCTTCAGCTCTTGTGCGTTCAAGTGTACGCCTTCCTTATCCCGGTTGTAGGCCTAGTTGTGGAGACAATCAGCTGCCTTATTTATGAGGTAGATAGTTGACCACTAACCTTGGAATTACAATCAGAAGCCAAAGCATGTCTGCGACCAAAGTGAATGGTGAATGAATGAATGAACAGTGGCATATCATGCCCGCGAGAGGACTTAAAACGTATATATTATAAACACCCTATGCATGCATTTATATGTTCCAGATTTAAATAATATTAGTATAGAATCAAATAGCCAAAGCTATTATTTATACTGTTTAGTGAGGATTAATCTCTTTAGATATCATATTCTGAAAATTGAAAAATGACCGGTGTCCAGGTGTCATTTTTCAATTTTCATAATATAATATTTTTATATTTAAGATCGTTTTGTGTAGACCCTGAACAAGCCTGCGTTAATAGTGACTTCTTTTTTTTAATTTCCCATGATTTAACAAAGCTGGTTGGAGAGCAACTAGCACTTGTGTGGATATGGAATGCCCCGACCATATGGAGATATATTATTTATAATTTGATAAGAGCATTTCCAGTAAATTAAATTACTGGTAAACAACTGTAAACGATAGAACTTTTTTGTTGTTGACAAATGGCCACTCATTTTAAAACTTTCCTCAGGGTGATGTAAACAAAAAAATATTATACTTATGGGACAATGCACACAGAGAAAAACTGGGAATTTACTTACCTATATATTTTAAATAGAGAGAGAGAGATTGTATATCGGTCAATAAAATATTTCCCTTTGGCAACAAATAATAACTCAATTATTTCTTAAGTGCAACAAATATAAAAAAACTAATCTATAAGCCTGTCGCAACTTGAATAATAATAATAATAATTATTATTATTATCACCACCGCGTCTTACTACCCGTTCGGGTTACACGCACTCACGCTAATGTGCAATGGTAGGGTGATTGTGAGATGAAATGGAGGACCTACAGTTTAACGTGGAATCCGAACCACGGTGGAGGCCTGGCATTCCACACATTCACAA